>CAUDMG010000286.1:0-150000 GCA_958450375.1 Homarus gammarus
CTATACACTGTATATAATTCAGACTCATCAGAACTGAAGCCAACTGAAGCGAGTCAATTTCTGAAATCCATGTACACGTGAGTCACTTCCAAGAGAAATGCCCCACCCTTCCTTTGAACATTTGAACTGTAAATATAATCAAACATCTGAACTAGTGTGTAACTGAACATCTGAACTATAAATATATTCAACCACTCACCATAACTGAAACCATCTGAAGCGAGAAACAACACCAATCGTTTCTGATATCTTCCAAATACATAGACCACGTGAAGTGAGATGCTCCCTCCTCACCTTCACCCTCTGAACATCTCAACTATAAAGGTAATGGAATATCTAAAACATATATGTAATGGAACACTCACCAGATCTGAGGACGGTGTAGCGAGGGTTGGTCAGGTCCACGGGTCGATGGTCCTTATACCAGGTGATGTTAGGGTCTGGATTACCCCGGGCGTCACAGACCAGCAGGGCAGTGTGGTCAATCTCCACCGCCTTCGTCTTGGGCTCCGTGCGGAAGTAAGGGAAGCCGCTGGGCAGTGAGTTAGCTGTCGAGGGAGAAGGGGAGAGGGTTATTATTGACAGGTGGTAGAGTTAAAGGGGTTAAAACACACAGGTGATAGAGCCAAAGGGTTAAAACACACAGGTGATAGAGCTAAAGGGTTAAAACAGACATGTGATAGAGTCAAGGGTTATTATTGACAGGTGGTAGAGTTAAAGGGTTAAAATAGACAGGTGGTAGAGTTAAAGGATTAAAGAGCCGATAAAATAAATTTCAGATGCAAATAAACTGCTGAGATAAATTTAAAGGGTTAAAATAAATAGCTGGAGATTTATACATTTCTATTATGGAAAAAAAATAAGTGTTTATATACTCGACACCCATGCAACTCCCCCCCACCCCCCCTTCCCTTAATACAAGTATCAAATTATTATTATACGTCTTAATACAACCCCTTTAAGAGGTCAACCCCCCCCCCCCCCCCAGATCACGACGCTATACAACAAAATCACAAGTTAACGATCACGGGTCCGAACTCGCAAAGATTCTCTGTATGTTAATTTGGTTCCTGAAGTCTACTGTAATGGTTGTCTGGGAACTGTCCTCTCCCTTAGTGAACACAGCGGCGCGGGCAGACTGGGAGGATTTTTTTTTTTTATGAAGGAAGAAAAAAAATCGACCAATTTATAGTAGAGGGCAAAATTCGATATTTGGGTTTTATATTGTTGTTAATCTTAAGTTCAGATGAAAGCAAGACGACTTTCATCTATGACAATTTGGACTAGAAAAGTTGTTCTTGCATTTGTTGCCACCAACCGAACCTCCTCATTTTTTCTTTACAATCAATAGTTTAAACAATTCTAAGACACTTTCATGACGTTTCCCCTCGTAAACGATCCAGAACAGAGATACTCAATATGCCGGGGGTCCTAGAGGGCGGTGCCTCCCAGCGCAATATGTTTTCATATCACAAAAGTCAATTCTTACTCTAAAAATTTTCCTCAGGGGGACCCTAGCTTCCCACTCGCCTGTAGCACACGACAGCCACGCTTAACTGTGAAATCCCGCCTTTTTCCTTCACTGTTTAAGAGTTTTCTGCTAGTTTCCTCATTTTCAATTCCCAATATCTCGGTTATGAGCGCAAATTGTCAGAGATGAAAGTAATCTTGTTTTTGTCTGAGCTTATCATTAGCAACAACATAAAACCCATTATCGAGTTATGCCCTCCATTACAAATTGACCAAAAAGCCTTTGTAATTTTGTTGTTTATCCATTTTAACTAGTTATATCAGCATTACTACTACTACTATCAATGTTACTACCTGTCAGTTATCACGGGACTTTTAGACACAAATGACGGGCATATAGAAACTAACAGCCCACGTACGGCCTGGAGTTCCTGTTGTCCGGTTCAGTCGGTTGCTTACGCCGCTCTGCCCCGACCGTCACCACCACAACAATACGACTCGGTTGCCAACTAATCTTAATACAATACATGGGATATTTTACGCCTTATAGCCTATACAACTAAATGCGGCTCATACACAATACCTCTAACAACCAGAACTATGTAACACTGATGTAAAGAAACACTATAAATCAAAACATTACATAATTAATATAAACAAACAGGCCGTGAACCACACCCTCGTTGCCATTGGTCCTTCACGGCCATCACCCAATTAGCCAATTATAAAGAGCGGTTTGGGCCAAGACGAGAGCAAGTATCACAATTCTACTATCAGCACTACTACCACTACTATCAGCACTACTACCACTACTATCAGCACCACTACCACTACTATCAGCACCACTACCACTACTATCAGCACTACTACCACTACTATCAGCACCACTACTAATACTACTTGCACACATATACCGCCGCCGCAACCACCACCACCACTACTACCACCATCATCCCCAAGTACCACCATCCCGGATCACTACCACCACCACAACCATCAACATCCCTACCACCATCACCACCACCACAACTACCACAACTACTGGAAGCTTTACCTCATTTCTGCAACAAGTCCATACCAGAAAGTGAGATGGGTGGCTGACGGAGCTACTGGGGTCCTGGGAATGTGATCTCTCTCTCTCTCTCTCTCTCTCTCTCTCTCTCTCTCTCTCTCTAAGCGCCAGATGAAGAGTGTGTGTGTGTGTGTGTGTGTGTGTGTGTGTCAACAGACCAACATGGTGACGCAGATAAAAAGAATGCTTGAATAACCTTCTCTATCGACTCCAATTTGGAACTTTCTTGAGGGTGTGGGGGCAAGGGGTGGGGGTGTGGGGGCAAGGGGTGGGGGGTGTGGGGGAGGAGTGGGGGTGTGGGGGTGAAGGGGAAGGGTGGGAGGGAAGGGGGTGGGAGAAGAGTGGACGTATGAGAGGAAGGGTGGAAGGGAAGTGGTGAAGGGGAGGGGTTGGGAAAAGATGATGAGTGAAGGGGGAAAGGGAGGGTGGACGGGCGAATGAAGGGGGAGAGGAACGGTGGAGGGGGTGAGTAAAGTGGAAGGGGTGACTGGAGGGGAGAAAGAGGGGTGAGCGAATGGAGAGGGAAAAGGAGGACGGTAAAGGGGAAAGGGAAGGTGAAGGGCGAAGGGAAGGTGAAGAGTAAAGGGCGAAGGGAAGGATAAAGGGTGAAAGAAGGGTAAAGGGAATAGGGGAAGGGTGGATAGGGGGAAAGGGTGGAGGGATAAGAGGGGAGGGTATGAAACTCCTGGATCCTGTTCTTAAGTGTTCCAGATATGTAATTAATCTGAAGTTTCCCTCCTTCTGGGGACGACAAACTGTCTTGGGAAAAATTTGGGGGAGTTTAGGGAGAAAGTTTCTCTTCTCTGTCTTTTATTCTCTCTTCTCTCTCTCTCTCTCCCATTATTATTATTATTATTATCACTGGTTATCGTCATCACTACTGTTATTACCGTTATTACCGTTATTACTGTTATAATTACCGTTATTATCGTTACATCAACTCGCCATCACCGTTAATCCATTATTTATTATTAACAACTATACAGCCACTGTTGGATATATACCTAAAAACAAACTCTATACAAACAAATAAGTAAACCTCCCAAAATAATGGGTTACGCTTCGTCGTAAAACAAAAAGCTCTATAAATAAAAACCAGAGTTTAATTTATATAGTTTCATCAAGCCATAGATGTATACACAACTCAAAAGTATAATTCATTATATAAAGGTGAGGCGTGATGGCTACCTGTGTGTGTGTGTGTGTTAATTACTAGTTCGACGGCCGTCAGTTTTAATTTGATAATGATGATGATTATAACGCTACCAATAATAATAATAATAATAATAATAATAATAATAATAATAATAATAATAATAATAAATACTTGACCAAAATTCATAATTAAACAAGAAATAATAATCTTAACTTGGTTCACAAAATAATGAGTCCTGGTAAAATCTCCACACTGACCGGGGTTCGAACAGGAGGTGTCTCGTGAGTAGTGAGGTCAGTGTGCCACGGTGCCAAGACATATAAGGGTAATGAAGGGACTGAGGGTAAGGGAGAGGGAGAGGAGGGGGAGAGTTGATGGAAGGGAGAGTCAACATGTGGGTATTCATAGAAAGGGAAGGACAGGAAAGGGGAGGGGAATAGGGATTGAGGAGATGGGATGGAATAGAGGGTGAGGGGAGGAAAACAGGGGGAGAGAGGAGGGGAATAGGGGGAGAGGGAGGGGAATAGGGGAAAGGGAAGGGACGAGGTGGTGAGGGGAGGGAAAAAGGAGGAGAGGAGAGGGGAATAGGGATAGGGGGAAGGGAATAGAGGTGAGGGGAGGGGAATAAGGGGAGAGAAATAAGAGGTGAGACGATGAAAACTCTTTATAGAAGGGTTTGAAGTGAAGAAGAAAGAGTAAGGAGAGAGAGAGAGAGAGAGAGAGAGAGAGAGAGAGAGATGGTCAGGGTGAGGTGTCTAGGGGAGAGAGGTAATGGGGAAGGGCGAGACATATTTATGAGTGGTCACGATCTCTCTCTCTCTCTCTCTCTCTCTCTCTCTCTCTCTCTTCATCCTATTTCCATTTTTTTAATTCTTTTCTCTTTTTCTTTTTTTTCAGTCTCCCATTATAAAGTTTTTCTTTGGTTCTCGTTTTCCATCATTATGTCATCACCCTCATTACGTCATCACCATCATTACGTCATCACCCTCATTACGTCATCACCCTCATTACGTCATCACCCTCATTACGTCATCATCCTCATTACGTCATCACCATCTTTACGTCACCTCCATTACATCATCATTATGTCATCGCTAACATTACGTAATCACCATCACGTTATTTCCTTTATCACGTCATCATCATCATCATTATGTCATACCCTGTCGATACATTTATCTGTTTACTAAGAAAATCGATAAATTCTTCCCTGTTGACCCTGAACAGTAATTCCCTGTTTACCGTTGACTGTTTAAAGTTACTCGTAGACCACAACAACAGGGACTAATTACATTCAAACAGGTAAATAATAAAATATTTTCAACAGTATTCACCACCTGTTATGGTAAACGGTATTAGAATAACAGAAGAAAATACCCAATTAAATGGTATCACAAAAAAATCCTGTTGGTAGAATCATGTCAACAAATATTACTCATGCCAACAGAAATATTACTCATGTCAACAGAAATATTACTCATGTCAACAGAAATATTACTCATGTCAACAGAAATATTACTCATGTTAACAGAAATATTACTTATGTCAACAAATATTACTCATGTCAACAGAAATATTACTCATGTTAACAGAAATATTACTTATGTCAACAAATATTACTCATATCAACAGAAATATTACTCATGTTAACAGAAATATTACTCATGTCAACAGAAATATTACTCATGCCAACAGAATCTCTCTCAACAGGTGTGTCTAAGGTGCACTCGGCCTGAACACACACTTAGCGCTTCTTCTTCTTCTTCTTCTTCTTCTTCTCTTCTTCCTACTCCTCCTCCTCTTTCTCTTTTTATCATCTTCCTTTTTTGTCGTTTTCCTGTTCTCTTCCTCCTCTCAATCTTTCTGTATCTCCTCTTCTTCTCTTATCTTCCTCTTTCTTTAAGCGTCTGTTTCCTGCTCCTCCTCGTCTCCTCTTCCTCCTCTAATTATCCCCATCTACCTTTTATTCCCGTCGTTTTCCTTCTCTTATTTCTCCTCTCCTCTTTAACATTCCTTCTACTTCATTCACTCTCCCTCTCTCCTGTTTTAACGGCGCCTCTCTCTCTCTCTCTCTCTCTCTCTCTCTCTCTCTCTCTCTCTCTCTCTCTCTCTCTCTCTCCTTTCCATTTCATATTGACCTTCTCTGTTTTACTTCCCCTTTCTCATTTATCTTTTTACTCTTTACCTTTTCACCTTTCTCTTCATTTATCCTTTCTCTTTCAACCTCCCTTTCTTCTTTCACTTTTCGTTTGTTTTCTCTCGATTTCTCTCCCCCTTTCTCTGTAATTTACTCTCCCTTTCACCTCTGTTTCACTCTCCCTTTCACCTCTTATTTCATTCACCTTGTCTCTTTCAGTCTTCCTTTACTGTTTATTCCAATTCTTCCTGTCTCCTTTTTGCCGCGTTATTCACCCTACACAGCACTACACCCACACCATGGTACACTACACATATAAGATACACTATATGTATACACCCTACACCCAGACCATGGTACACTACACATATAAGATACACTATATGTATACACCCTACACCCACACCATGGTACACTACACATATAAGATACACTATATGTATACACCCTACACCCACACCATGGTACACTACACATATAAGATACACTACATGTATACACCCTACACCCACACCATGGTACACTACACATATAAGATACACTATATGTATACACCCTACACCCAGACCATGGTACACTACACATATAAGATACACTACATGTATACACCCTACACCCACACCATGGTACACTACACATATAAGATACACTATATGTATACACCCTACACCCAGACCATGGTACGGCGGCAGGCGGCTCAGATACTCCCCTCACAATGCGTTTATTTTGGTGAGGTCCGCTAAGTCAGCAAATTGAGTGAAGCCTCGTGAGGAATACACAACACTGAACACCTGCCTCGGGAACCTAACCCACGTGAACCTTCCAGCTCACACACACATACGGCGTCATGACCAGTGCCACTACGTGCTTCACCAGTGCCACTACCAAGTTGGATCAGTGCCACGTCCCTGATGAGTGTCATATGCGTGGTAAGTGTCACTTGCTTGACAAATACCACGCCCCTGAGGTCAACGTGCTGATATGTGCCACGCACGGGTGTCATGAGCCGACGAATAGCAAGCACATGACAAGAGAGAGAGAGAGGGGGGGGAGAGATAATGTGAAGTGAAGAAGAGGAAGAGGAGACGATGACAGTGACCGCAGGAGAGAAAGACGGCAGGAGGGACGAAGCT
This sequence comes from Homarus gammarus, assembly GCA_958450375.1. Lineage (NCBI taxonomy): Eukaryota > Metazoa > Arthropoda > Malacostraca > Decapoda > Nephropidae > Homarus > Homarus gammarus. The sequence continues at coordinate 6,969 of CAUDMG010000286.1, forward strand.
AATGGAAAAGACCCGAGGGAGAAATGAGAGAGAGAGAAAAAGAGCGAGAGAGAGAAATATATCCTGGCCATATCACATCTCATGCCCACAGGTACAGTGAAGAAGGAGGAGGAGGAGAAGAAGGAAGAGGAGGAGGAGAAGGAAGAGGAGGAGAAGGAAGAGGAAGAGATGGGAGAGGAAAATATACGCGAGATCAGAGACAAGAGAATGGAAAAGACAAGGACTGCATACATAGAGTCAGTAGATATGAAACAAAAGAAAGAGGAGAAAGGGAGACGAATGAGGGAGAATATTGAGAGAAAATAAATGGAGAGAATGAGAGAGAAAGGGAGATTCGTAGAGAAGTAAGAGAGAGAGAGAAATACAACATAAGAAAATGGGGACAGAGGAGAGGAAAATAAAGATACGGACAAGGTTATGGCAGGACAAGGGAGAGTAGAGGAGGAAAGAGTAGAAGAAAAAGAGAGGAAGGGATAGGGTGAGAGGGAGAGCAAGGGAGAGAGCAAGAGGGAGGAAGGGAAAGGGGAGAGAAAAAGGAGAAAAGACGGGAAAAGGGGGAAAAAGAGGGAGAGGAATATGCATGGAGGGCAAGAGAGAGAATAAGGGAGAGAAAGAAAACGTGTAAAATCCTCACCAACACTGTACACGTAGCAGCCACCCATATACACAACCTTACCAATAACTTAATACAACCCGGAAACAAACACAGACAACCAACAAAGACTGACAACCAACAAAGACTGACAACCAACAAAGACTGACAACCAACAAAGATTGACAACCAACAAACACAGACAACCAACAAAGACTGACAACCAACAAACACAGACAACCAACAAACACAGACAACCAACAAACACAGACAACCAACAAACACAGACAAAGCAACAGACAACGACCAAGACATTTTGTATCGACGAAACATTTGCATCAGATTAAGTATGAACAAAGCAATTCCCTGTATCACAAAAGACGATGCCTTAAACTTAACACAAACTAGAAATATGTAAGTATATATATATATCTCTGAGGTCTAGTGAACACGGCTGTATACACACTGGCGGAGGAACAAGACTCTTATTCTAATATCATTTGTTAAAGTGAAAGTGTTTAAGTCAAGCCTTGGTTCGTGTGTGCTGTCCGTTTATTGCCCGTGTACATTATGCGGATGTATACGTTAAACAGATGTGCGTTAACCGGATGTACGTTAACAGGGAATGTAAGAGGATATTCGTTAACCGGATGTACGTTAACAGGGAATGTAAGAGGATATTCGTTAACCGGATGTATGCTAAGGTAATATACTGTAAGAGAACACAGACTGTGCTGTAGGTTGAGGTACCCTGACGCGACACTGCCTCCCCCTACCTCACACATAAAGAAACTGTTATACCTGTCTGCTTCACTGTGTACTTGTATAGTTTCTGTCTCTATGTTACACTGCCACAGTCTAAACTATATTCCAAGCTTTACTAAAAACAAAAAAAAAATATTATACCTATTGCATCGTTCTGACGTTACTGATTAAATTTTCTTTGTTCTGAAACGACATAGAGGGTTGGTAGGAAGAGGGGGGAACTGACATTACTTCTCACGCCAACAACACATCATCACAACCAACGATGTTTTATAGTTGTCAATATTCAGCAAAAAGTGTTATGTCTTTCTTCCTACCCCTTTCCCTCCCCTCCTGCTCCCCCCTCACCAACCCTTGTGTGAGGCCAAACCAAGCCCGTCCCCACGCAACATGTGTGTGTGTACCCCATTTGGTATGCATGGCTTCTTTAATTCCCGTGAAGCTAGTGTCCTCACGAGACCAGGTCGGAGGGGGGAGTGGTAGGGGGTGGAGAGGTGGGGGTGGGGGAAGGGGGAGGGGCGGTCTCGCGTTCTGTCCAGCTGCTTCGTTTCCTGGGCTGTTCGTGTCCTCGTGAGGCTGGCGGGATGGGTGGGGGGGGGGGGGGGCAAGAGGGGGAGGACGGGAGAGGAAGAGGAAGAGCTCTCCCTCCCGTGTCATCCAGCCGGCATGACTTCTTTAATTCCCAGGAACAAGACGGTCCTCTCACCAGACTTCACCTTTGTCAAACTTGAACGGGTACAATGAGCAAATGACACACACACAGAAGGGTTAAGACGTACCCTGGCGCTGCTCTGGCAGCAGCCAGGTCAACTGTTACGTTGGCCCATACCAACTACCTCCCCTGAACCCCTCCTCCCCACCGGAATATGAACAAGTTCTCGCCAGAAGTTACAATTTCATTTAGGAAAGGAATAGAGCCAGTGTTGAACGGTGATGAACAGTCGTGAACAGTGCTTAAACCAGTGAAAACAACGCAATAGTAACAGCTGAGAGTCGTACCCAAGTTAACCTTCACACAGTGAGGTCCCAGGTGCCCAGTGATAACGGCCCGTGAGACCCAACAACAACCAGCGATGTGTTAATCAGTCCACGATAGGGAGGCCTGGGGTTGCACCTGACTGTGCACTACTTGAGTGAGTGAGGTCCTGTGACACCAGACCACATGGTGTCCCCATGATGCGATGACACCACGTAGTGAATTAGTTGCTACAACACCACGTCATGCCCCTCATAACATCACCTGTGAGGGAGTTACTACACCACGTAAGGTCCCTCATAACACCATCTGTGAGGGAGTTACTACACCACGTAAGGTCCCTCATAACACCATCTGTGAGGGAGTTACTACACCACGTAAGGTCCCTCATAACACCATCTGTGAGGGAGTTATTACACCACGTGAGGTCCTTCATAACACCACCTGTGAGGGAGTTACTACACCACGTAAGGTCTCTCATAACACCACCTGTGAGGGAGTTACTACACCACGTAAGGTCCCTCATAACACCATCTGTGAGGGAGTTACTACACCACGTAAGGTCCGTCATAACACCATCTGTGAGGGAGTTACTACACCACGTGTTTGCTGTTCAACACCTACATTAATCTGTATGTTCACTGTATGTTCCTTCACCTTTCTCTATCGAAGGCTTTTGTTAAACCACCAATGTATGTAATAAGTCATTTATGTCCAATGTATATTTTCAACCTTCGGGCTGCAGAACCTTTTCAATAAACCATTAATTATTATTATTATTATTAGTAGTAGTAGTAGTATTATTATTATTATTACAATTACTACACACACACACACCTCCCCTACCTAGTCTTCCTCCCTAAATGCCGCACAACGTAAACACCTAGGAAAAGTGCAAAAGAGGACATGCAAGATTATTCTCTCCCCTTCCTACTCCACACATCAAGAAGCGCTCAACACACTGACCCTCTCGGCTCTCACTGACCATCACCACGACCTCATCTGCAAATTTGGTGAGAAGCTTCTGCACCATCCTCGACACCGGCTCCTACTACCACCTGAGATCCCTCGCCCGAGAATTGCCGTTCGACACCACAACCGCATCCAGCCCATACGAGAACGAACTGATCGCTTTAAGAACAGCCCAGTCCCAACCATTGTAAAAATTATCAATAACTTGTAATCAACCAGTGTATTCACTCCCAGTAAATCTTACTTTTGCACTGTCACTATGTTGAAGTGGCCTGTAGTTTGAGCTTCTCCCCACCTAGTTATTATATATCATATTTGTATCACTTATGTTACTGTATATTATTTGTAAATCAAGAGACCCATTCCTCAATTATGTAACTGTATATTTTCAGCCTTCCGGCTGCCATGCTCTTTCAATAAACCGTTAATTATTATTATTAGTAGTAGTAGTAGTAGTAATAATAGTAGCGCGCACGCACGCACGCACGCACGCACACGCACGCACGCACACGCACGCACACTAAAAAGGGGACGGGTGTGATCAATAACGCCCATAAACCAAGACAGGTCCTTCCCCGGGTCTCTCCACCACTGACTTACTGACCATTGAATACCGCGTCCCAGGTTCATCCGGGTCACAATCCCTCTATCATCCTAGACAATAAGGGTCACAATCCCTCTATCATCCTAGACAATATGGGTCACAATCCCTCTATCATCCTAGACAATATGGGTCACAATCCCTCTATCATCCTAGACAATATGGGTCACAATCCCTCTATCATCCTAGACAATATGGGTCACAATCCCTGTATCATCCTAGACAATATGAGTCACAATCCCTCTATCATCCTAGACAATATGGGTCACAATCCCTGTATCATACTAGACCCCTCTTAAGGACAGCTTTATATTCAGACCCCAACACCAGCCAGAACTTGAAGGCCGAAAGAACGCGATATGATAGAACTTAACCTATTGAAACTTCCTCTCCTCCTCCTCCTACTGAACTGAACTTAATGCAGGGGAAACTTTAGGTTGGGGGAACTTTAGGTAGGGGGAACTTTAGGTAGGGGGAACTTTAGGTAGGGGGAACTTTAGGTACGGAGCTTTAAGTTGTGGGAGCTTTAGGTAAGGGGAACTTAATGTAGGGGTAACTTTAGGTAAGGGGAACTTAATGCAGGGGGAACCTTAGATAGTGGGAGCTTTAGGTAGGGGGTAACTTAATGCAGGGGGAACTTTAGGTATTGGGGGCTTTAGGTGTGGTGAACTTAGGGGGAACTTTAGGTATGGGGAATTTTAAGGTTATGGTATATACATAAATTAACTGGCAAATCATCCTCAATATGCGGTATATAAAGCGACTGGCGAATCATTGCCAATCTGCAAACTTAAGTGATTGGTTTTGTAATAAGAGAGCTCCGGTTACCGCCTCGGAGAAGTTAATATTAGGTAATACAACTTGAAGGAGGTAAATCGGGCTTCTTGGAGGGTGACCCCGTCTCTGATGACTCGTCTTCCTGGAGGGGGGGGGGGGGAAGAGAATAGGAAGAGACGAAGAGGAGGGGAAGAGGAGGAGAGGAAGAGAAGAGGAGGAGAGGAAGATGGGATGGGAAGAAGGGGGAAAATGAGGTAGAAAGAGGATGAAGGGGGAAGGAGGGTAATGAAGTGAGAAAGGGAAGAAATATGAAAGAGAGGGTAAGAAATGGGGAGAATAGGAAAGAATGGAGGGAGAAGGGAAGGGTAGGGGAGATGGGGAGGGGAGGGTAGAGGGGAAGGGGAGACGGGGAGGGGAAGGGGCGTTGGGGTGGGGATGAAGGATGAAAGGGTGGGGAAAAAGCTGAGAACGATGGGGGATGGTGAAAAGACGGGAGGGGGAGGAAGGGAATGAAGGGAAGATGAGGGAGAAAGGAATGCAAATAGTGGAAAGGAGGGGAAAGGAATAAGAGAAAAGAGGGAAAAAGAAAAGGAAAGACAAGATGAAATGTCAGAAGAAGTAAAGGAATGAATGAAAGGGAAGCAATACGTGCAAGGAAGGGATAAGAGGAGAAGGAGGAGGAGGAGGAGGAAAGGAACTGAAATAAAAGGGGTAAAGGATGGGGTAAGGAATAAGGAGAATAAAACGAAGAGACTGAATTACAGGAGAGAAAAAGGAGAGAAGGCAACAAGTAGTCGGAAGGGAAGAAGTGTCAGGGACAGATAAGAGGCGTAGCTGGAAGGGAAAGGTTGGTAGCGGGAGAGGGAAGCATGAGAGAAATAAAAAAGGAAGAGGAGGAGAAGTGAGAGAGGGAAGGAAGTGAGAGAGGAGAGTAAGTAGGGGGGGAGGGAGAGAAAGAGAGAGAGAGGAGAAGGAAATGGAAAAGTGAGGGGGGGAAGAGAAGAAGTGAGGGAGGAAAGAAGGGGGAGAAATTAGAGGAAGAGGAGAAGTGGAGGAGAGGAGGAAGACAAGTAAGATGAAGTGAGAAGTGGAAGGGGAGAGGAGGTGGGGGAAGAAGAGGAGGAGGAGGTAAGAGGCGCGCCGTAATTGGCTCCAGCCTTAATCACTCTTTGCTTAAAGCATTAAGTGATAATTACCCTCCCAGTGTAACAAACAATTAAACCCTCGCCTCCCAGTGGCTTCTGTAGAACCCTAGGAGACCTGGAGAACCCTTGGAGACCTGGAGAACCCTTGGAGACCTGGAGAACCCTTGGAGACCTGGAGAACCCTTGGAGACCTGGAGAACCCTAGGAGACCTGGAGAACCCTAGGAGACCTGGAGAACCTTAGGAGACTTGGAGAACCTTAGGAGACTTGGAGAACCCTAGGGGACCTGGAGAACCTAAAGGAGACCTGGAGAACCTAAAGGAGACCTGGAGAACCCTTGGAGACCTGGAGAACCCAAGGAGACCTGGAGAACCTTAGGAGACTTGGAGAACCCTAGGGGACCTGGAGAACACTAGGAGAGAAGCAGATAGTCTGGGGAGAAGCTGATAGTCTGGGGAGAAGCTGATAGTCTGGGGAGAAGCTGATAGTCTGGGGAGTAGCTGATAGTCTGGGGAGAAAGTGACGGTCTGGGGAGAAGCTGATAGTCTGGGTAGTAGCTGATAGTCTGGGGAGAAGCTGATAGTCTGGGGAGAAAGTGACGGTCTGGGGAGAAGCTGATAGTCTGAGATTCTGACAGTACGGAAAGTAACTGACAGCCTCGAAAGTAAAACTGACAAAATGAACAAAAAAAGAACACTGCTGACGGCGCTGACAGCCTAGTACCTTGAGACCCAACTCAGAGTAAGGGACAAGTGACATCTCCAGCCCTGAGACCCGACCCCACACCTCCCAGCATTTAAAGCAGGTTAGTCCATGAAGGCCTTCCTCTCCCTTCTTCTTCCTCCCCTTTCTTATCTTCTTATTCCTCCTCCCCCTTCTTTACCTCCTCTATCTTATCTTCTTCCTCTTCCTCCTCCTCCTCTTCTACCTTTCTTTCCCCTCTATCTGGCTGTGTGAAAGCTCCCGAGACCTGAAAATCCAGGACCCTGACACTCCAAGGTACTGACACTTCAAGACGCTAACACTTCAAAGCCCTGACACCCCAAGGTGCTGCCACTCCAAGACCCTGACACTCTAAAGCCCTGACACTGAAAGACGCTAACACTTCAAGACCCTGAAAACCCCAAGGTGATGACACTTGAAGACCCTGGCACTCCAAGACCCTGGCACTCCAAAGCCCTGACACTGAAAGACGCTAACACTTCAAGACCCTGACACCCCAAGGTGATGACATTTCAAGACCCTGGCACTCCAAGACCCTGACACTCCAAGACCCTGACATAAGAATGGAGGAAAATACAGCGGGCCGATTGACCCATACTAGGCAGCCCCGTTTACACCCAACCCCTATCGTCCGACCTATGTTTGAAGCTATCCAGCGTGTTCTTGATTATGTTTGGTAACTTGTTCCACTCATCCACTTTTCTATTTCCAAAAGTGTTTACCTATCTCGCGCCTAAATCTAAATTTGTCTGATTTAAACCCAATGCTACGAGTTCGCCCCTCACTCTACGCCTCTCGAAGGAGTGCAAATTTAGATGCTTTAACCTGTCTCTGTACTCGAGGTTCCTAATGCCCGGGATTAGTCTTGTCATTCTCCTCTGAATGCTTTGTAGGGATTCTATATCCATTCTGTAGTACGGTGACCAGAACTGAACTGCGTAATCCAAGTGAGGTCTCACAAGCGCAGGATAAAGTTTTAGGATAACCTCGCTATTCTTGTAACTAGTCCAGGTACTTTGTTAGCCTTGTTTCGAGTAAATACGCACTGTTGTCTTGGTTTAAGATTCCTACTTATCATTACTCCTAAATCTTTCTCACAGACGGATTTCTCTATAAATCAACGTTGTTCATCTGATATCTGGTTCCTCTTTATACCTGTACATCTCCTTGACTAAGTACTTTGCATTTTCCACATTAAATTTCATTTGCCAATTTTCAAAACATGCGAAAACTTTGTTTAGATCTTCTTGAAGTTTTGCGGAGTCCTCGTCAGATTTAATTACACGCCCTATTTTAGTGTCATCAGCAAATTTATTATGTTGCTGTCTACGCCGATATCTATGTCGTTTATGTGTATTATAAATAATAATGGTCCAAGTACTGAGCCTTGGGGTAGTCCACTAGTGACTTTACCCCAATCGGATTTAGTGCCGTTAATGCTTACTCGCTGTTTTCTGTCCTGTAACCACGCCCTAATCCAGTTAATAATATCTCCTTCAATGACATGAGCCTCCACTTTACGTATTAGTCTTTCGTGGAGGACTCTGTCGAAGGCTTTGCCAAAGTCGAGGTAAACCACATCATAATAGTGCCCCTCGTCCACTAATTCTAAAACAGTTGAAAAGAATGTTAGTAGATTAACTAGACATGAACGCCCACTTGTGAAGCCATGTTGGGAATCATTGATCAACTTGTTCTTCTCGAGAAGATTTCGTATTGAGTTTGAACTATTGCTTCCAGGAATTTTCCTACAATTGATGTTAAACTGATTGGACAGTAGTTAGATGATAATGATCTATCTCCCTTCTTGAAAATTGGTATCACATTCGCTATCCTCCAGAACTCTGCACTACACCCGTTTGTAATGACATATTGAACAAGTTTGCTAAGGTCACACTAAGTTGTTCCTTACATTCTTTTAATACTCTGGCAAATATCTCATCAGGACCTGGTGACTTATTAGGCTTTAGTTTATCTACTTATTTACTAGCATCGTTACTAGTCACTACTATCACCTAGTCTATTTTCCTCACTATCTCTGTGTATAGTCGGTGCCTCGGGTGTCATGTTTAAAATTTCCCGTTGTGAAAACTGATGAAAAATATCTGTTCAGAATGTTGCTCATTTCTCCCTTGTTATCAGTTAGCTCACCATAACCATCACAGCCACCACCACCACAACACCCTCCTAACACTGTACCGCTCAGCACTCTAAACCTCTTCCCCTGGCAACTTAACTGAGCTACGAGGGAGCACACAACACACTCTTTTCCAATTGTCTGGTGGATTTTGGTGCAGGAAAGGATAAGACGCCTCCAGTGTGACCTTCAAGTGTGTCGTCCATTAAGAGTGAAAAAAAGGCAAAAAAAATAAAAAAGAAAAGGGGAAAAGGGAAAAAAGTAAGTGTAAATGGCTCCCTTTCTTAAATATCTGCCGAGGATGTCTTCATTTTAATTGGTATCTAAGAGGTTATTTCCCACCCCACTTACATCATCCACCCCCACTCGCATCATCCACCCCACTCACTCACTTCATCCACCCCCACTCACTCACTTCATCCACCTCCGGTCACTCACTTCATCCACCCCCACTCACTCGCATCATCCACCCGTCACTCACTTCATCCACCCCCACTCACTCACTTCATCCACCACCACTCACTCACTTCATCCACCCCCGGTCACTCACTTCATCCACACCCACTCACTCGCTTCATCCACCCCCACTCACTCGCTTCATCCACCCCCACTCACTCGCTTCATCCACCCCCACTCACTCGCTTCATCCAACCCCACTCACTCGCTTCATCCCCCCACTCAGTCCCTTCATCCACCCTCACTCACTCCCTTCATCCACCTCCACTCACTTCATCCAGCCCACTCACTCATTTCATCCAGCCCACTCACTCAGATCATCCACCCCCACTCACTCACTTCATCCATCCCCACTCACTCACATCATCTACCCCATTCACTACATCCACCCTTCTCACCCCTATTCTTTTCTGAAACTATTTAAGAGACCAACTCCCACCCCCCCATCCCACTCACTAACTTTATCCCTCTCATCCAATTCCACCGCCCTACCCTCTTCTACATTCTTCTAGTCAAGACTCAAAGTATTTCAATAAACCCATCCCACCCACATCACCTATCTCAATCACCTCACCCACCCCACTCACTTCATCCAACACCCCACTCTTCCGCCTTCTCTCTAGATATTTCAATAGACCAATCCCACTCACCTCACCCACTCCACTCACCTCACCCAACCCCACTCACCTCAACCACCCCACTCACCTCACCCAACCCCACTCACCTCAACCACCCCACTCACCTCACCCAACCCCACTCACCTCACCCAACCCCACTCACCTCACCCAACCCCTCTTCACTGCTACCTTTTCTAAAAGTTCCTTCCATGAGAAAAACAAAATTCTTTGACTTGAACTCTTTTTCTCCTCAAGAACCTGGTGAGTGTGTCTGCTCGGACCCTGGGAACAGGAAAATGTACAATCCTGTTACTGAACCGCCACTAACTCACCCGGGGTCCTTTAAGGGGGCGGGGCGGGGGTCCTGTCTGGGGGATGGGAAGTGGGGGGAGGTACTAGATGAGAATGGGGTGGGGGTAGGTACTGTCTGGGAATAGGGAGGGGGGGGAGGTACTGTCTGGGGATAGGGAGGGGGGAGGTACTGGTTGAGGATGGAAAGGGTCGTAGGGGAGCTCCTGTCTGGAGATGGGGAGGGTGGGATGGGGGTAGGTACTGTCTGGGGATGGGAAGGGTGGGATGGGGGTAGATACTGTCTGGGGATGGGGACGGTGGGATGGGGGTAGGTACTGTCTGGGGATGGGGACGGTGGGATGGTTAGGTCCTGCCTTGGTAGGGGAAGGGGGGAAAACATGTTTGGGGGATGGAAAGGGTGGAAGGGGAGGTCCTTCCTAGGAGATGAGAAGGTGGTGGAGAGGTCTTGCCTGGGGGATGGTAATGAACGAAGAGAAAAAATGGAACGGAGATAAAATAAAAAAAGGAAAAAGAAGAGAACAAGGAGAGAAAAAATAAAAATAAGGTAAAAACAAATATAAGAGAAAAGGGAGAAAAAATAATGAAATAAAAATAGACAAACTAAAGAAATGTAAAACAAATGGATAAAAATGGATAAACAAAGCAAGATGATGAAATTTGAAATAAAAAAATAAGAATACGAAACTAAGAAACACAAATATAAAAATAATACAGGAAATAAGAAATCCCGTGAAAGACAAAAATACGAACAAATTTAGAGGAAAAGGAAAAAAAGAATGAAATAAGACAAAAAAAAACGGACAAAATGAAGAAGAAAAAATAATCTAAAACCAAATACAAAACTAAACACAAAATCCCTACAGTTTGTGTTGCAGAGTACAGCCACAGTACAGAGACATATCGACAGATGGCGCAAGTGAGTTAATGGTATCAAAGGAAAGCGCAACTGTGTGAGCTGATGTGATTCTGGAGGATATTAACGAAGGAGACTCGGCTGTATCCATCTTCGAGTCGTAGCTGAAGTGATTCATCCAGTTTTACATCTCCCACTTAAGGTGTATCTAACGTAAGAATCATTGAGAATCCATGCTTGAGTCGTAGCTTAAGTGACACTCAAATACGTTCTAGCAACTCCCACTTAAGGAGTATTTAACCTAGGATATTTTGAGAATCCATCCTTGAATCGTAGCTGAAGTGCGTTAGTTAGATACTTTCTTAATATAGTTAGTTAAGGAGACGTTTTAAGTTAAGAATCCGAGAATCCGCAGCGAGGTGACCACAGGTGACCAAAAAGGAACCCCAAGTGTATAAACAGAACTTCTCATAAATGAACCACAGGTGTAAATCACGAGTGAAAAGTTAACCCCTGATGTAAATCAAGTCATAAATGAACCTCAATTGGTAATCACAAATACAAATGTACCCCAGGTGTAAATTACAAGTGATAAATGAACCCCAGGTGTAAATTACAGGGCAAATAAACCCCAGGTGTAAATTACAGGACATAAATGAATACCAGGTGTAAATTACAAGTCATAAATGAACCTCAAGTATGAAAGTCACAATCCCATAAGAGTGAGTAAGCAAGACCGGGTATATATACTCACGATCATCACTGAGAACCTCCAGGGTGGCGGAGGCTCTGATGGTGTCACCGGCAGCGTTCTCCACCACACACTCGAACTCGTCCTTATTCCGCTGGTACTTGACGGGCTCAATCCTCAAGATGGAGCCACCGGGTACCTGGAGGACGATGAAACGCGAGCTGCCGGTGATCTTGCGGTTGTTCTTACGCCACTGGATCTTGGGCTCTGGGTTCCCCGTGGCGCGACAGGTGAAGGACGCCACGCGGTCACTCATTACGCGTTGGTCCCTCGGCCGCTCCTCGAAACGTGGCGGGTCTGTGTGGGGAAGAGACAAAATATAAGGTTAGGTGAGTTCTGTCAGTTTGGGGAGATAAACAACACCTTCTAGGCTACTTCTGTCTATTAGGGAAGGTAAACAATGGGTTTTAGGTAAGTTCTGTCTATTAGGGGAGATAATCAACAGGTAGGTGTCTGTCTGTTTCACAAAGAACCTGTACAAGAGAGAACACATGGTAGCCATCGGTCGATATATCACACCATCTTCGCTCAGCTCGATGAACAAAATTTCTGTCGGTCACTGTAAATAACCGTATGACCACAGTAAACGGTTGTAAATCACTATAAAAACAATATAAATCTCTGCAAATCAATAAGAGTCACAGTATAACAATGTAAATTACAACATGATAATGTAAATCGTAAGAGATCAATGAAAATAAATATAAAATATTGTACAATAATTAAATCACCGAAAAAAAATGTAAATCCACTTCAAATATTATAAATCACTGTATCAACAAGAAAACTGTAAATCGTAATAAAATAATGCAAATTCCACTAAAATAATGTAAATCCCAGTAAAATAATGAAAATTACTGTCACTCAATATACATCAATATCAATAAATGCAAAATATCCCCGTGATACAAAGACCTTCACTGTCCATCCCCACAAGGCTAATAATGATCACAAGACCTTAGGTGTCCGCGGGGAGACCTGTCATACTTACGAGTGTTGAACTCAATGTACGGGAAGACCTCTTCTGGGGGGAGGCCTCCTGGAGCGTCGTCTTCCCCTCCTCCCGGATCTCCCTCAGCAGTACTGTTGACGGAACTCGAGTCCGACGTACTGGGAGCTGCACCAGCAGGAGGAAGATAACGAGGACGGGGTGTTGTAGCGTCACCCCACAAGGCAAGGATCCCACACTGTTTTCCTTCCTTCCTTTCCTAACCCTCCCTTCTGAATTTCTATACTATCATCTGGTTTTTTTTTCACATTATTATCAGGAATTGTCACCATTTCTTTCATTTATTTTGTCAACAACGGTATGGTGATGCGAGGGATATGTTGGTACACTGCGGTTAATGTTCACTATTATATTATGTATTCCCCCATTCATTCTTTCGCTTGACTAACACTCACACAAACGCGGTAAGAATTATTTTACTCTCAAACACCTTAGTATTATCCGTAAATTCCGTGCCATAACCACACCATATTAATTTCACTCCTGTAATAATAATAATAATAATAATAATAATAATAATAATAATAATACTAAGAGCCACCATACATGCATATATCATAATCATAACAATGGCACCATAACAACGCCATCATATCAACAACGCCTTCACTATAAACAAAGCCATTACCATAAGAGAGCCAATCATCGATTCCTATTAATGGTGTTGTTTTTCTCTGGCTATTTTGCTATTTTTGTCACTTCCTATTCTGTTTTATTAATAATTGTCTATTTTCGCCTATTAAGTGACTTTGCTGTGTGACTATTATCTATTTATATTATTTTCCAATCTCCTTCTTCTCTCTCCTCTCTTCTTTCCCTTTGTTATACTCCCCTTCCATCCCCCTCCCTCCTCTGAGTCCTACCTGTTCCTCCTTCCATCTATCTTTCTCCCACCACCCTCACAATCCCCCTATCCTTCCCCTCCCCTACCCATCTACCTCCCCACCCCATCTTCCTTCCCCCTCCCTCCCATCTTCCTTCCCCCTCCCTTTCTATCTACCCATCTCCTCCCATCTACCTCTCTCTCCCCTCATCATCCTCTCTCATCTACGCCCCATCCCCTCCCCTCTTCCCACCCTCTCCAAACTACCTCTCTTCCCTCCCTCTCCAAACTACCCCCCCCCCCCCCACAGTCACTACCCAGAAGGCTGCCTCATAACAATTTCTTTTTGTTTATTCAATTGAGGGCGAAACGTGGCAAGTTTTTCACCTCTCTTCTTGATACTATTATCCCTTTCCCCATTAACCTCTGATTTACCTCAAGCCACAGGTGGGGAGGCCAGTGTATGATCCTGTATGATCCTGGACGCTATTGTATGATTCTGGAGGCCTAGTGTATGATTCTGGAAGCTGTGTATGATTATTGATTACCGAAGCCCGTTGTATGATTCCGGAGGCTATTATAAGGACCTGGAGGCCGAAGTATGATTCAGAAGGCCACTGGATACCGCCGCTGCAAGACCCTGGAGGTCGTTGTATGATTCAAGAGGCCATTACAAGACCCTGGAGTCCGTTTATAAGATCCTGGAGTCCGTTGCATGACCATGGAGGCCGCTGCACAACCTTGGAGGCCGCTGCATGACCAAGGAGGCCGATGCAGGACCATGGAGGCCGCTGCATGACCATGGAGGCCGCTGCATGACCATGGAGGCCTCTATATGACCCTGGAGGCCACTGCATGACCATGGAGGCCGCTACATGACCGTAAAGGCCGATGTATGACCCTGGAGGCCGCTGCATGACCCTGGAGGCCGATGCAGGACCATGGAGGCCGCTGCATGACCATGGAGGCCGCTGCATGACCATGGAGGCCTCTATATGACCCTGGAGGACACTGCATGACCATGGAGGCCGCTACATGACCTTGGAGGCCGTTGCATGATTCTCAGACACTTCGCCAGGAATAACCCTTAGGTCGATCACGAGGACTGAATTAACCCACCAGATAACTAAGGTGAAACTCAAGGTAACTCTCGGTAATTATCAGGTAAACCTTCACAGATAACTGAGGGAAACTTAAGGTAAACTCAAGGTAATTATCAGTAAACTCACAACAAGACTAAGAGTCAAGGTAAACTTTGAAAATCATGGCGGGCAGGTGAAAGTCTACCGGGCGTAAACTCTTATTAAATTACTCGTAAACTTTTGGGTAAACTTCAAGGTGTATCCACTCACTCACACGCACACGCACACGCACGCGCACGCACACACACACACACACACACCCGCACGCGCACGCACACACACACACACACACACACACAATTCTTCCCTCAACCAACAGAAAGCCGTCCATCCCACATATATCTTTCCCTTAACATTTTAACCCATCCAACGCAGCAGGAGGAGAGAAGGGGGAGGAAGAGGGAGAAGAGGAGGATGGGAGGAAAATGAGGAGGAGGGGAGGAGTAGGGGAGGAAGAAGAAAGGAGGAGGAGGGGGAAGAGGAGGTAATTACCACAGCCACAATCACCAATCGTACCCAACCTGACACATTAAAGCCTCCCAAAACATAATACTTTCATCTGACCCAACACTGGAGGAGGAGGAGGAGGAGGAAGTAATGGAGGAGGAGGAGGAGGAGGAGGAAGGAGGATGAGGAAGAGAAGAAGTAACACAGGAAGAGGAAGTAACGCAGGAGAAGGAGGAACGTATGAAGGAAAAAGGGGGGTAAGAGAAAGAGAAGGGAGGAAGGGGGACGTGGAGGACCAGGAGGAGGATGAGGAAGTGGGGGGGAGGGAGGAACAGCAGAAAGAGATAATGGAGGAGAAAGAGGTGGTGCAGGAGGAGGAGAAGATGGTGCAGGAGGAGGAGAAGATGGTGCTGGTGAAGACGATGATGGTGTTGGAGGTAAAAGAGGAGGAGAAACAACAAAATGAAGAGAAGGAGGAGGAGGAGGATGGGGGAGTAAGGAAGAGAAGAGGAGAAACAGCATGAGAAGAAGAAGTAGTAGTAGTAGTAGTAGAATTTACAGATGCCGTTGCTCTAAGGTACGGTAGGCCAGTAGAAGGCTTGCCCTCCCAATGCGTGTGTGGCTCTTCCTATGACGTCGATCACGCCATGGTGTGCAAGAAAGGGGGCTTCATATGCATGAGGCATGACGAAGTAAGGGGGGATGTCATGGTAGAATCGACTCTCCTTCCATTGGACGGTGAGATTTTCCAACATAGGACTTCAAACACATCTAACAAAGCCCGTGTTGACGTCAGTGCTCGAGGATTCTGGACACGGGGACAGCGAGCCTTCTTCGATATCAGGATTTTTGATCCCATGGCCGCATGTGACCGTAACTTAGCTCTCGATGCTGTACACAGGAGGAACGAGAACGACAAGATAAGGGCATATGGGGAGAAAATTCAGAACGTTGATCAAGGCAGCTTCACTCCTTTAGTGTTCACAACCTCTGGTGGGATGGGACCAAGTGCAAGATGCTTCTACGCCAGACTCGCGGAGGTGATCTCCGAACAGAAGCAGCAGCCCAGAAGTTATGTTACAGCCTGGATGATATGTCGACTGTCCTTCTCTCTCCTTGGGTCTGCTTTTCTCTGCCTCAGGGGAACGAGAGTATCGGCCCCAAAGCCGACAACAGTTGCAGATATTGACTATGAGGCTACAGTCACTGAATGCCGCATAGATCTGCAGCTCAACTAACTCAACACAGCTAGGATAGCTACTGTTGTATTACGATATTTAATATTAAGGTAATAAAATGGTGGCGAAGGTGTGGCTATTGGGGGAGGCTGGAGGCAATTTAAATTTGTAAGTAGTAGTAGTAGTAGTAGTAGTAGTAGTAGTAGTAGTAGTAGTAGTAGTAGTAGTAGTAGTAGTAGTAGTAGGATGAGGAGTAGGAGGAGGAGGAGGAGGAGGAGGAGAAGAAGGAGGAGGAGGAGGAGGAGGAGGAGGAGGAGGAGGAGGAGTGAGGAGGAGAGAGAAGGAGAAAGGAGAGAAGCAGGGGAGAAGGAGAGAAGCAGGAGAGAAGAGGAGGCATTTAACACCCAACAATATTTTGAGAACTCTTAATAAAAATTCCCTCCGTCAGCAGCAGGAGATCTAAAACTTGCAGGACGAAGCAGAAAACTCGTCGACTTCATATCCCGCACCTTTTTCCCGTTCCACCGTCCTGAGAGTCGCCCGCTGCGTACAATAAGGCCGCTCGTATGTCACCGACGCCGGACACGATGACGGAAAGACACCGGCATCATGGGAGGATGAGAGTGGGGAGTAGAGGGAGTGGGGGGGGGGCGCTCCCCTTCATTGCTGGCTCCCTATATCATCGCGTAGGAGTCCTTTAGGCGTCATAAACATTTGGGAGTGGGAGAGGGGCGTGGGGAGTGGGGAAGGGGCGTGGGGAGGGGTGGGGGATGGGGAGAGGGGTGAGGGAATCTTTCTTGGGTGGTATTTGGGAGCGTCTTCTTCATCATCATCCCCTCCCCCCTCTCTCTCCCTCTCAACTGTAATATTCTCTCAGATGAGGCCAAGAAGTGTGGAGGTTCTAGTCCAGTGCCTCTTGACCTCTTCATTTCTTGGCCTCTCAATCCTTCCCTCCCCCCTTCATTCCTTCCTTCCTACACACCATACTCATCTATTTACGTTCCTACCTCACCTACCGAGCAATCAAACTACGTCTCTTCCTTTCTCCCATTTCCCCCTCTTTCTTTTCCACGTCCCCGTTTCTTCTTCCTACTTTCTAGCCTCATGCTCTTTCTTCAACCTTCTTCTCTCCCTCCACTTGTTATCTTATTTACCTCCACTTCATTCTCCTCCTCCTTTTTTTCCTTTGTCTTCCCTTTCCATTCTTTCCTTCTACCTCCTCTTCCTTTCTTCCTCTCTCCTTTCCTCCAAGTTCATCGTCCCCTCCCAATCCTCTTTCCTCATATCCCAAGGCTCAACTCTTGAATCTGACGGCTGGAAGACCTGATTCCAGTCCTCCCCTGATCAAACCTACGACCCCGGCACGACTATTGAGACGACTTGACCCTGACCTGTCTCCTACGACCCCGGCACAACTATTGAGACGACTTGACCCTGACCTGTCTCCTACGACCCCGGCACGACTATTGAGACGACCTGACTCTGACCTGTCTCCTACGACCCCGGCACGACCACGGAGAGGACCTGACCCTGACCTCTCTCCTACGACCTCGGCACGACTATTAAGACGATCAAATTCTTGAACCCTAAGACCTCCATAACCTGAACCCTGAGACTTCCAGAACCTGAACCCTGAAACCTCTAGAACCTGAACCATGACCCCTAAGGCCTCCATAACCTGAACCCTGAGACTTCCAGAACCTGAACCCTGAAACCTCTAGAACCTGAACCATGATCCCTAAGACCTCCATAACCTGAACCCTGAGACTTCCAGAACCTGAACCCTGAAACCTCTAGAACCTGAACCATGAACCCTAAGACCTCCAGAACCTGAACCCTAACAGCCGTCATCTCGTCTTCTCAGGGTCACAGCACCGGCCCGACACGTCCCTTATGGTACTGATGAAAATCTTAACCTCTGACTTTTAGTTAGAAAATTCTTCTCAGCTTGCAATGGTGGCCTCCAAACCTCTTTATACTCTCAATATGGCCTCCAAACCTCCTCTTTCTCGACTCACAATATGGCCTCCAAACCTCTTCCGTCTTGAGTCACAATCCTGCCTCCAAACCAACTCTCTCTAGGCACACAACCTGGCCTCCAACCCACCCTCTTCCCAACTAAACTGTCCGACCTCTAAACCTCTTAACACACCACAAAACGACCTCCTTACCTCCAACCTCTACCCCAACCTTCCCCCTCCACACCCAGGTCTTCCTTGGAGGCCACTGCTAGTCACAAGACCTCCAAAAATTCGACTTGAGGCTTTCAACTTTTTCCCTTCTTCTGTTTTGCTCCTTCCTGTCCTCCAAACCAACCCCTCACCCAAGTCTCTCTCTCTCTCTCTCTCTCTCTCTCTCTCTCGCTCTCTCTCTCTCTCTCTCTCTCTCTCTCTCTCTCTCTCTTTGTGATTCTTTTCAGACTTTATTTTTATCTTCCTTTAAAGGTCTATTTCTCCTTCTCTCGTTTTCTATTTCCCATATTCTCTTTGTCTTCATATTAATGTGTGTGTGTCTGTCTGTCTGTCTGTCTGTCTGTCTTACTCTGTCTAATAAGTGCCACCTTCAACAAATACATCCTAAGCAAAGTCGAAGCTGGCGAAAGAATGTTATGCCTGGCGTAAAAGCGTCGAGGCTGGCGGAATGGTATTGAGACTAGCGTAAAAGCGTATAGTCTGGCGGTAAAATGTATAGCACGGCGTAAGACCGACAAGTCTGGCGTATGAACCAGGTTAAAGCTGATTGAGGGGGCAGCCAGGTACCAAAGATGAGGGGGAGAGGGGAGAGGGAGGGAGGGAGGGGGAGAGGGAGGGAGGGGAGAGGAAGAGGGGAGGGGAGAGGGAGGGAGGGAAGTTAGAGAGAAGGAAGAGGAAGAGGGGGAAGAGGAAGAGAGGGAAGAGGGAGAGAGGGGGAGAAGGAGGATGAGGATGAGAAGGAAGAGAAGGAGGAGGATTAGAAAAAGTAGTAAAAGGAGGAGAAATAGGATAGAAAAAAAACGGGAACAGAAAAAAATATATAAGAAAGAAAGAAAGAAAGAAAGAAAGTTAGAGAAGAAATTAGAATAAGTTTCCGATGATAAAGATTGAATAAATGTTAAAAAAAATCAAATACCTGAAGAAAAGACTCTCTCTCTCTCTCTCTCTCTCTCTCTCTCTCTCTCTCTCTCTCTCTCTCTCAAATACCGTTGTACAGTATCTCCCACTTATTGACTCGGTGATTCAGTGAGACAGGACAAATATATTAGACAGAAATATTCTTAAACACTACAATGAAAAAGAGACGAAACAACGGCGGAATAAATGAATTGACAACCTCATAAAAGAATAGGAAGAGGTAGGAGGAGGAGGAGAAGGGAGAGAAGGTAAGAGGAGGAGAGAGAGTAAGAAAGGAGGTAGGGGAGGAGGAGGAGGAGGAGAAAATAAAAGTGTGTTAAAGAAACGTGAAGAGGAACAGACGTCCACTTAACCCAGGGAAAAAATCTGTGATACCCAGACGCCTCCTACCTCTGAGAGAGAGAGAGAGAGAGAGAGAGAGAGAGAGAGAGAGAGAGAGAGAGAGAGAGAGAGAGAGAGAGAGAGAGAGAGAAACTACCACCACCACACACCTCTCAAACATTAACCCCCCCCCCCCCCAACACCTCCTCTCCCTCCTTCCTTCCTTCCCTCCCCCACCTTTTCTTCCCCCCTTCCCCATCTACCTCCTTCACCTACATTACATCAAAACAATAACATAACCCAACAACTGGCCACTATTGCCAACCCACTCCTGACGCCACTACCTTCCAAGAGTAAATAAATAAATAAATAAATAACAAATAAATAAAATAAATAAATAAATAAAATAAATAAATAAGATAAATAAATAATGATCAATTATTGTTAAGGATATGCTACACCTTCCCACATGATCACCATTGCAATAATCAACACCTAATGCGGAAAAAAAATCAATTGTTGCACATCTTCAGGTAGTAGACAAGACCAGATCGAGACCGTAATATTCCATCTAGCTTTAATCTTATCGTGAACTCACCGAAATAGGGAAGGAAAGAGGTCAAAATAGGTAGTGAAAAAAAGGATATCCGCCAATTTATTACGACAAAAAGAACAGAGACCCAAGACAAGGTATTTCATCGTAATAGGAAAGTAAAATAGGTAAAAGGATAATAATAGGATAGAAAATAGGGGAAGATAGGTAAAGAAAAGAGAGAGAGAGAGAGAGAGAGAGAGAGAGAAGGGAGTTACCTACACAATTAGTAACTTGAGGGTTGCCGGCCAGCTCGTTATACTACCAGCTCGGAGAAACATATTCTCTGTGACTATTATTTGAAGCTAGACTCTCTCTCTCTCTCTCTCTCTCTCTCTCTCTCTCTCTCTCTCTCTCTCTCTGTAAAACCAGTCTATTTTAAGCTACTTTATTTATATATTTTTAAAGCCAATGTAGTAGTAGTAAGAGGCCGTTCTCCTGGTGGACGCTTCAAACGCATTCAACAAACTTAACCGTAAGGCTGCACTACACAACATCAAGATCAAGTGTCCAAGCTTTGCAATGTATGTTGAAAACTCCTATAGGAATCCATCAGACCTCTATATAGTAAGCAACAAGGCTCTAAGAGGTGATACCATCATACAGTCAACCGAGGGAACAACGCATGGTGTGCAAGAAAGAGGGCTTCATATGCATGAGGCATGACGAAGTAAGGGATCTCACAGCAAATATGTTGAAGGAAATCTGCTGTGATGTCAGGGTAGAACCGACCCTCCTTCCACTGGACGGTGAGAATTTCCAACATAGGACTTCAAACACATCCAACGAAGCCTGTGTTGACGTCAGTGCTCGAGGATTCTAGAAGCAGGAACAGCGAGCTTTCTTCGACATCAGGATTTTTTATCCCATGGACACTTGTCACCGTAACTTAGCTCTCGATGCTGCATACAGGAGGAACGAGAACGACAAGATAAGGGCATATGGGGAGAGAATTCAGAACGTTGATCAAGGCAGCTTTATTCCTCTAGTGTTCACAACCTATGGTGGGGTGGGACCAAGTGCAAGATGCTTTTATGCCAGACTCGCGGAGGTGATATCCGAACAGAAGCAGCAGCTCAGAAGTTATGTTACAGCCTGGATGAGATGTCGACTGTCCTTCTCTCTTTAGGTCGGCTTTGCTCTGCCCCAGGGGAATGAGAGCATTGGCCCCAAAGCCGACAACAGTTGCAGATATTGACTATGAGGCAACAGTCACTGAATGCCGCATATATCTGCGGCTCAACTAACTCAACACAGCTAGGATAACTACTTATGTATTAGGATATTTAATTTTAAGGTAATAAAAGGTAATAAGGGGAGGATGGAGGCCATTTAAAACAAAATAGTAGTAGTAGTAACAAACAGTTTTTAGATATTAAGCCAGAAAGGTTTGGTTGGTTCCGCTTCACACCGAAAAAAAATATATAAATAATTGCTAAAAAATATAACATGTTGAACTAACACTGCCAGATTGAAATACCTTTTATGGTTGAACCAAAAAAAAGAGAGAGAGAATGATTAAGGAAAAAGCTTTGGAGGGGAGAGGGGGGAAGGGAGGGGAGAGAGAAGGGAGGGGAGAGAGGAGAAGGGAGGGGAGAGAGGAGAAGGGAGGAGAAAGAGGGAAAAGGATGCGAGAGGGATAGAGGAGGGAGAGGAGGAGAGGGAAATGTGCGAGAGAAAGAGGGGGGATGATAGCGTGTAAAGAGGAAGATTGGACGAAAGCGAAGGGAGAGAAACAAGAAAGGAAGGAGAGAGAGAGAGAATCAATCACAAATCATGGAAGAACAATGACGTCAAACATAAACTAATAATAATAATAATAATAAAATGGCCAACAAGAGAAGCATCATCTCTATCCCTATCTATCCTAACCATCTCCTCTATCCCCCTCCTTCCACCCGTCTAGCCCTGCCTTTCCGTCTGCCAGTCCGTCTGTCAGTCCGTCTGCTTAATGGAATTAGTTCGGATGTATGTACGGTCTCTCAAGTTGCAGCTTTTCACAAAATCTTTCAACTAACTCTTTTTTTTCTCTCTCTCTCTCTATTTCTTTCAGCCACACCCCCCACCCCTCCATCGATCCCCCCCCCCCACCAGCAGCCCCCCCTCAATCCCCCCACCCCCTACCAGCTTGGTCCCACTCTCTGCTCAGTCACACCCCCTAAGCCCCCCCCCCCCCAGTTCGATCACACCCCCAGTTCTACCCCAGCCACATCCCCCAGCACGGCCACACCCCTCCCCCGAAGTCAGATGCTCTTGGTATTAGCGTCGACACAAGTTTAGCATCAGTGAAAGGGAAGACCTTTTCGTGTCACTTCCTAATCACAGAGGGTACAAGAGAGAGAGAGAGAGAGAGAGAGAGAGAGAGAGAGAGAGAGAGAGAGAGAGAGAGAGAGAGAGAGAGAGAAAAAAAAAAAATTACCACGCAGAAGAAAAACTTAAATTATTTACCATATAATCTTAAAGTCGTATTCTCTTCATTGCCGTCTTCTTTTTCTTCTTCTTGGAAGTAAACATATTGTATTTATTGTCCTTCCTCTTATTCTTATTCTTATTCAAAACCAAAACAAATCTTACACAATATACAACGACACAGGAAGAATATTAATGACTCCACTCCATCCCCCCACTCCTACTCCCTCTTCCCTCTTCCCTCCTCTCCTACTTCTCTCACCCCCTTCCCTCTTCTCCCCCTCCCTCTTCCCTCCTCTCCTACTTCTCTCACCCCCTTCCCTCTTCTCCCCCTACCTCTTCCCTCCTCTCCTACTTCTCTCACCTCCTTCCCTCTTCTCCCCCTACCTCTTCCCTCCTCTCCTACTTCTCTCACCCCCTTCCCTCTTCTTCCCCTCCCTCTTCCCTCTTCTCCTACTTCTCTCACCCCCTTCCCTCTTCTCCCCCTCCCTTTTCCCTCCTCTCCTACTTCTCTCACCCCCTTCCCTCTTCTCCCCCTCCCTCTTCCCTCCTCTCCTACTTCTCTCACCCCCTTCCCTCTTCTCCCCCTACCTCTTCCCTCTTCTCCTACTTCTCTCACCCCCTTCCCTATTCTCACCCTCCCACTCCTTCTTCCCTCCTCTCTCACCCCCCTTTATCCCACGCCCCCTCCCTCCAAACTACAATATAAATGTACCCAAGACTCCACAGTATTATACAAGGAGGGATCAGAGCCACTACAAAAAACAAGCCCGGGTTATCTCTTAGTCTTATGCAAACAAATAAACAATAAAACAAATAAACAACAACAAAAATGAATACAAATAAATAAATAAATAAATAAAAAATTGGCAGACATAAAAAAAACAAAAAATTAAAATAAATAAATAAATAAATAAAAAAACGGAAAAATGGTATAAGAATATTTCGAGCCTAAAATATTTTGTTCCCTTTATTTAATGTTTTTTTTTTATTTTTAAGATAATATTATATTATATACTCCGGACAGACTGACGTACGAACGGATATACTCACTTATGGACTTTTAATATACTCAATACATCACAAAGTATATTTAGACATAATATATCTAGAAAATTATAAGATACTAATTATACTAACAAACACAGACGATATATTTATTTTTATGATTTGATGCTGATAATTAAGTCTTCAAAACATTATCAGATAAGAAATAAATATATAATATAGAATTTACAAAAAAACAATATAATTAAGGAACTCTCTCTCTCTCTCTCTCTCTCTCTCTCTCTCTCTCTCTCTCTCTCTCTCTTTATATATCTCTCTAAAACTAACAGCAAAACTACGTCCTAAGTTCACCAGCGTGGAACATCACACACAGGACAATGCACAACCAATTTCTGCAGCCACCCCAACCCACCCATCCTTACCACCCACCCACCAACACAGTCAGTGATCCCGACCAGCTGAGGCGCCCTCCCTCCCCTCTCTCTCTCTCTCCCTCTCACCACTCACTTGCACACTCCCACCTCTCCAAATTGGAAGGATTATGTACCGTCCACCAGTACAATATTATACCACTTGGGGTCTGTTATTCACCCTCATTTATGTCGCTTTAGATCTTCATTAACTACAAAATAATAAACACAATTGCCTAAAGTACTGATATAACAACCTTCATTTCTACTCAACCTTCACTACAGCACAACAGTATATAATAGTTTACGAGGAGCAATATTTTAATTGATTTAGGTCTCTCTCTCTCTCTCTCTCTCTCTCTCTCTCTCTCTCTCTCTCTCTCTGCCTTTTATCAATTCAGGTGAGTACATTTACCTGGGCTCTCCTGGCTCCCTCTTGCAAGCCACCAAAACGTCTTGAGGATCTCCGTTAAGACTCCTACAATGTTTCTTCCATTTGCTAGTAAGAAGCTAAAAGTCTTGGACCAATACACTAATGCAACATAATGCAATAAAATACACAATATGGTTTTCGTATAGGGCAAAAGCCATATTGACCTACCACCTCAGTGTCGACTACAATAGGTTTGGTTATACAGAATCGTGAAGTCATTTAAGTTTACCTGAGCTATAATTCAAAAAGGTGTCTTACAGCGTGTAGTCATTATTTTATACACGGTAAGTTAAGTGGCCCAGGAGGAGGAGGAGGAGTGGAGAAGGTGGAGGTGGAGGAGGAAGAGGGGAAGGAGGAGGAGGAGTGGAGAAGGTGGAGGTGGAGAAGAAAGATAATGAAAAGGAGGAGCAGAAGTAAGAGGAGGAAGAGGAGAAGAAAGAGGAGGGGGAGGGACCATAGGAGAAGGAAATAGGAGAGAAGGGAGGACGAGGATGAAGAGGAGGAGGAACAGGAAGACCCCTAGGGGGAGGAGTGTCGACCAACGAGACCTTGATGTTGTGTGTATTGAAGTTTCATCAATACTGGACGTGGGAGTATGTGGGAGTAACCACGACGACAACACGAGGGGTGATGGTGTGAGGGGAGCTGACCGCCTGGGAGATGCTGACCTAAAGGGATACTGACCTAAAGAGATACTGACCTAAAGAGATGCTGACCTAAAGGGATGCTGACCTAAAGAAATACTGACCTAAAGAGATGCTGACCTAAAGAGATGCTGACCTTAAGGGATGCTGACCTAAAGAGATGCTGACCTAAAGAGATGCTGACCTAAAGAGATGCTGACCTAAAGAGATGCTGACCTTAAGGGATGCTGACCTTAAGGGGTGCTGACCAAATCTGACCTTGCAAAAACGAATGTTGTCAGAAGTAAATGCTGAATTTATCTTATAAACTGTTGACCTAAGTAGACATGTCCCTGATGATGCTGAAGACGACAAGGGTGACCTGTACGACCCAGTGGTGACCTCCCTACCTAGTGGTGACCTCCGTGACCTCCTTCAAGTGGGCTACACTGCCAGGTCGTCTGACAAAAAAATACACACGCGCTGGGCCAAAACATGGAGGGTCACTATGGCAATATAAAAATGTAAATGTACAGTGCGGTGCTCCAGGCCGACCCACACAAACAACAAGGTGTCTGCTGCACAATGGCCGCCACACACGAGTGCCAACTACATACAGGGGCTCGCAGGAGTGCCAACTTTATGCGGAGGCTTGCAGAGGTGCCAATTGCAGGGGTACGCATCACTTCCAACACACAGTGGGGCGGCCGGTAGGGCCAACTCTAAAAAGAGATGTATAGAAGTGCCAACTGCATTCATAGTGGTTCCAGGAATATCAAATGCATATAAGAGAGGTGCCAATTACCCACAGGTACAAGCAGATCAACACACAGCCAGACCCCACCACACACCCTGGTAATCTGTCGATTGATGATCCAGAGCCGCCCACGTTTATCTCAAACAGAAAACGGAAATAATGAGAAACTTACCTAAATGGACCCTATCTTAGGGAGGGTAAACTTTGATAATTAGTCTTGTAAGAAAGTTAAGTTGCTACGGCTCCTAGGAATGATATTCTGTAAGAGCCCTAACCCATCCCTCTTTCCCTTCTCCTTGTTTTAATTACCTGGATTAAGACTGCGAACGCTAGGGCATCAAGGGCACTGTATCATCGCTTCAGTGAGACGCTTCGAAGCATTGTGCTGTTGTTCGTTCAGATGTTCTTAGGCAATACATCACAGAGTTAATGAGACGCATCCACACGCTGTATCACCGGCTCATTCGGATCCTTCAAAGCAGTTTATCCTGGTCTCAGCGAGATGCTTCGAAGCATGGCCACAATGGTTTAGTGAGATGCTTCGAAGCTCCTACCACAAATGTTCAGCTGCCACTTGGACATTCCCTTCCCCTTCTATTGTTTTAATTCCAGGGATTATGGGTTCGAGAAGGCTGGGGTATGAAGGCCACTGTATCATTGGTTGAGCAAAATGCTTCGAAGCTTCGGCCCCCAATTGTTCAGTTGGAACTTGGACTAGCTCGCCATCCCATCCCTTGCAGAAGTAATTATATGTATAACACGGCTTATGTGTGTGTGTGTGTGTGTGTGTGTGTGTGTGTGTGCGTGTGTGTGTGTGTGTGTGTCGTACACAGAACCAAGTTGATGCTTCTCTCTTTGTTCTCCAGTTTTGTTCTTTTTGAAGCGTAGTGGAGTGTTGAGATATTGTGTATAAAAACGAACAACGGAACATCGTGTATATGTAAAGAACTGCCATCCTATACACAACACATGATCACCACCCCACACTATCATACACACCACACCACCACACCATCACATACACACCACCACACCATCACACACACCACCACACCACATACCATCAAACACACCATCACACACACATCACCACACCACCATACACACACACACCACACCACCCTACCCTACACACCACCATACATCACCACCATACACACAGGTACACAGTTCACTTGAAAACAATAACTGACTCGCCAGACCAATAGTGTAAACAGTATCTCTCCCCTCCCTATCTTTCCACCCTTCCCCTTCTCTCCCTATTTCTCCTCACCTCCCTCTTCCCACAAGACGTAAGTCCCACAAACAAAGACAAACCGACAATAGGATTTTCAGAGATTCAAACACTAATTACTTCCTGTAGTGAAACCATCTGCTTATAGCCGAGTCTTAAGTATGTTTTCGATGTTTTCACTTTAAGAGAACCATTTGAAGAGATATTTTAGAGAACGACCACCTCCAAAAAGTGACGATTTGAAGGAAGACACTTAAAGGAGAGATACTTAAGTGTGACATAATTAAGATGACCTACTTAAGATCATAGCTTGAAAGAGGAGAATTACTTATGAGACTGACTTGAGTAAGGAGAACACTTAGCACGAGAAGTTAAGTGCGGGAAGGCCCTTTAAAGAGACAACACAAACCCATTAAAAGGAATACTGTGAATGGCTTCTCCTTCCCCTTAAGTAGAGTAAAGAACCAGACCATAAAGGGGAGAGGGGGGGGGGGAGTTTCAAGTGAATGGCCCCTTTAAATAAGTTTGAGTTTAGAGAAATACTTAAAGGGTGTGTGGGGGGGGGGGGGCTGTTTTAAGTAACTGCCCCTTACCCCCTCCTTTATAGTTAGGATCAGCGTCAAGAGGTATCCACCCTAAAACCCTTTCCTTCCTCTGTCTCTCTCCCTCTCTTGCCCTTTCATCCCATTCCTTCTTTCCCGATTTCATCTCTCCCTCCCTTACCTTCCCTTATTCCTTCCTCTCTCTCCTCCGCCTTTCATCCTTCCCTCCCCTTTGCCCCTTCCCACATTCCTCACCTTTCTCTCCCCCTCAAGGGTGTGGTAGAGGTGAAGTGAGTGAAATAGAACACGTCACTCGCCAGCACTCAAGTGATTACTGCCAGCGTCCCTCCTTCTCCTTCTCCTCCTTCTCTTTCTCCTCCTTCTCCTTCTCCTTCTCCTCCTCCTCCTCCTCCCATCCGCCCTAACTCCTCGCCCCACGCCACCATATAACCAAGGATACTCGGTGCCAACTGTGTGCCAACAATACCATCAAGTGCCAACAGTGACCACTAACGAGCACTCACCCGTACCAAGAGTGTCACGTAGTACCATGAGTGCCAACAGTATCAAGAGAGCCAACAGTATCAAGAGTGCCAACAGTATCAAGAGTGCCAACAGTATCAAGAGTGCCAACAGTATCAAGAGTACCAACAGTATCAAGAGTGCCAACAGTACCAAGAGTGCCAACAGTATCAAGAGTGCCAACAGTATCAAGAGTGCCAACAATACCAAGAGTGCCAACAATATCACGAATGCCACCAGTGTCAAGGGTGCCAACAATGCCACATAAGCCAATAGTGCTAACAGTGCCACAATTAAGCTTGGTAAACAATGTGGGTCGTGAGGAGGGCGTGTGGCGACGATTAGGCCAACCAGGCAACAAGTGGTGACCAGGGTGAGTGGGCAGTGATGGGTGAGTGGGCGGTGATGGGTGAGTGGGCAGTGATGGGTGAGTGGGCGGTGGTGGGTGATGGGTGAGTGGGCGGTGGTGGGTGAGTGGGCAGTGGTGGGTGAGTGGGCAGTAGTGATAGGTGAGTGGGCAGTGGTGGGTGAGTGGGCAGTGGTGGGTAAGTGGGCAGTGGTGGGTAAGTGGGCAGTGATGAGTGAGTGGGCAGTGATGGGTGAGTGGACAGTGGTGGGTGAGTGGGCAGTGATGGGTGAGTGGGCAGTGATGGGTGAGTGGGCAGTGATGGGTGAGTGGGCAGTGAGGAGTGAGTGGTTGGGAAAGGGAAGCACGATGGGGAAAAGAGATAACCATAAGAGAGGGAGGAAGACTAAAGGGGGGAAGGGGGGAAGGAGGAAATAATGGGGAGGGGGAGAAGATTTTTACCCATTTGAAGAAAAAAATTTAGGAGTCACATCAAAAACATTTAGCATGAGAGAGAGAGAGAGAGAGAGAGAGAGAGAGAGAGAGAGAGAGAGAGAGAGAGAGAGAGAGAGACTAATGTGTAAGAAATAAATGAATGAGAAGTGACACACCGAGGAAAAGACGGAGTAAAGGGGGAGGAGAGACACAGGGGGGGGACACGGGGGAGGGGGAGGAGAGGGAGGAGGAGGAGAGGGAGGAGGAGGAGGGGGGAGGAGGGGGAGGAGGAGGAGGGAGGGGAGGAGGAGGAGGGAGGGGAGGAGGAGAGGGAGGGGAGGAGGGAGGGACATAGGAAAATGAAAAGAGCGACACAGGGGAGGAGGAGGAAGAGTAGGAGAAGAAGAAGACGAAGAAGAAGAAAAAGAAGAAGAAAAAGGAGGAAGCGGAGGAGGAGGCATCACCCAGGACGAGGCTCCCGGCAGATCAATCGGAGGCGCACCTGCACCCATTAGGCATGGCCAGGTAGGAGCGTGGGTTAGGTCCCTGAGCGGTGGCCGCCCCCCTCTCCGTAATTTCACTAATGCACCGCCGCCCCTACTCAAACCCAAATTAAGCGTGATGCTCCACAAAATGCTCCGGCGTGGCCCACTGCCTTAAGGGGAGAGGAGGTTGGGGAGGGGGGTGAAGAGGTGTGAGAGGGAGGAGTGGGGAGGGAATTTGAGAAGAAGGGGAAAAGGAGGTGTGATGGTGAGAGTGTGAGGGCGCGAAGGAAAGGTGTGAGGGGATGAGAGGAGGCAAGTGAGGATAGGCCTAGATGTGAGGAGATGAGGAGAGGCGAGGGAAGAACGGCATGAGAGGGAGATGAAGATTTGGGCAAGAGGAAGAGGATCTGTGAGGAGGATGAAACACTGGGAGAGGAGGAGGGAGAAGAGAGAGAGAGAGAGAGAGAGAGAGAGAGAGAGAGAGAGACACTCACTCACTCACTCAGGTAGGTTGACAGGAGCATCTAAATGGAACACCTGCAGACTCTACCTGACGGTGTGCTCGCTGATCTGTACAAAGACTTAATGGAGTGAGAGATGAAGGAGAGTGTGCCACCATGATACACGTGAGAGGTGAGGGGGGGGGGGATGTGCCGGTGAGAGGGTATGTGCCGGTGAGAGGTGAGGGGGGGGGGGGATGTGCCGGTGAGAGGGTATGTGCCGGTGAGAGGTGAGGGGGGATGTGCCGGTGAGAGGTGAGGGGGGATGTGCCGGTGAGAGGTGAGGGGGGATGTGCCGGTGAGAGATGAGGGGGGATGTGCCGGTGAGAGGTGAGGGAGGGATGTGCCGGTGAGAGGTGAGGGAGGTGAGGAAGGATGTGGCAGTGAGGAGGTAAGGGAGTGAGGGGATGCAATTATTACAGTCATTCAGATAATAAAACTTACATGTCAACAGTAAATGAACAACATGTCAACAGTAAATAAACAACATGTCAACAGTAAATGAACAACATGTCAACAGTAAATAAACAACATGTCAACAGTAAATGAACAACATGTCAACAGTAAATGAACAACATGTCAACAGTAAATAAACAACATGTCAACAGTAAATGAACAACATGTCAACAGTAAATAAACAACATGTCAACAGTAAATGAACAACATGTCAACAGTAAATAAACAACATGTCAACAGTAAATGAACAACATGTCAACAGTAAATGAACAACATGTCAACAGTAAATGAACAACATGTCAACAGTAAATAAACAACATGTCAACAGTAAATGAACAACATGTCAACAGTAAATAAACAACATGTCAACAGTAAATAAACAACATGTCAACAGTAAATAAACAACATGTCAACAGTAAATGAACAACATGTCAACAGTAAATGAACAACATGTCAACAGTAAATGAACAACATGTCAACAGTAAATAAACAACATGTCAACAGTAAATAAACAACATGTCAACAGTAAATGAACAACATGTCAACAGTAAATGAACAACATGTCAACAGTAAATGAACAACATGTCAACAGTAAATGAACAACATGTCAACAGTAAATAAACAACATGTCAACAGTAAATAAACAACATGTCAACAGTAAATGAACAACATGTCAACAGTAAATGAACAACATGTCAACAGTAAATGAACAACATGTCAACAGTAAATAAACAACATGTCAACAGTAAATAAACAACATGTCAACAGTAAATGAACAACATGTCAACAGTAAATGAACAACATGTCAACAGTAAATAAACAACATGTCAACAGTAAATGAACAACAGTCAACAAGACACCAGTAGAAGTCTCCCATAAGCACAACTTAAACTAGTAGGTATTTAAGAAAGATTATTTTGTCACGGCGCACTAAGAGGTTTTCCCCGCGTGTGTTGGCTGAGCGGGGAGACAACCTGCTTCACGAGTGTGTGTGTGTGTGTGTGTGACCCGAGCAGATGTGGAGAGGTAGAAAACATAAGCCTTGAAATGGACGCCGTGCATCTACAAGTGGATAGTGTAAACCACCTCCACACCCCAAGTAAACTAGCTGGTGATGTGTGACCCAGGCAGGTGGACAGTGTAAACCACCTCCACACCCCAAGTAAACTAGCTGGTGATGTGTGACCCAGGCAGGTGGACAGTGTAAACCACCTCCACACCCCAAGTAAACTAGCTGGTGATGTGTGACCCAGGCAGGTGGATCGTGTAAACCACCTCCACACCACAAATGGATTGGGTGTATACTTCCATATGATCCACACAGATGGAGACAGCGTCGTTGTACCTTTCAGTGTAGAGAACATTATGATCCGCCCCCAGCATCCCGTAAAATCCCCTGTGTTTGATCTGTCTTCAAACGCATTTTGTGCGTATTGACGGAGCGAGCGTCTTTATGCGTCTCCGGCAGAGGTACACAACACAGGGGGGCCGCCAGCCTTCCATGGGTTGCAAGTTGAGGTCTTTGATGTTCTTGTTGCTGAAATCCTTGTGATGGAATTGTCGAACTTTGAGTTGTTAAACCTTATCCTTCCCCCTCTCTCCCTCCCCCCTCTCTCCATCCCCCCCTCCTCCTCCTCCCCTAATCTTTCTTTTTAGTGGATTAACCAGTTTTCAGTGATTAACTTATACTTTTGTTGTTATTGTATTTATGATTAATTGTCTTTGGTGATTTAATTTATTTTTGTTTTATTTTGTATTTTCTCGTGATTGATCAAGTGCTCTCTCTCTCTCTCTCTCTCTCTCTCTCTCTCTCTCTCTCTCTCTCTCTCATACTTTCCCTCTTTACCCTTCCCCTCCTTACTCTCCCTTTGCTTCCTATCTTCCTTTAGCCTCTTCTCCCTCTCTCTATCTCTCCAATCCCTCTCTTTCCCATCCTTTAACTATCCTTTAACTATCCTGCCTCACTTCACCTCTCCACTCTCTCTCTCTCTTCCACCAGTCTTCCTTCTCCTCCTCCTCCTCTTTTTTTTGGTCATTTTCTTTCGATCATCCTTCCCACCTTCCTCCATCTCTCTTTCCATTTCTCCCTTCTTTGTCCCTCCCCTTCCCCTCCCTTTCTTCCCTCTCTCTTCCTCCCCTTGCTCTCTCTTCTCCATTCCATCCTTATCCTTCCCTTTCCTTTCTCTTTATACCCCCTTCCACCTCTCTCTCTCTCTCTCTCTCTCCCTCTCTCTCTCTCTCTCAGCCACTCACTGGTGCAGGAGAGCGGCCATGCTCATTAGAGTAAGTGAGGCGAGGTTTTAAACTATTTATGTCAGCATCATCACCAAGGCTGCGGTTACTTGCCTCTCTCTCTCTCTCTCTCATGACTGCGACAGCGTTTTCTCCTTTTTCTCTCTCGTCACTACCATAATTGCTCTCTCTCTCTCTCTCTCTCTCTCTCTCTCTCTCTCTCTCTCTCTCTCTCTCTCAGCCAACCACTCACTCAATGTTGCGACTCTCCAAAAATAACAGAAATGAAAGAGAGTTACTTTTAGCTGGATGGCTTGATCTCTTTCTTTCTTTCTTTCGTTCTTTATTTTTTTCTTTCTATTCTCTGTCTCTTTGTCACCACCACTTACTCTCTCTCTCTCTCTCTCTCTCTCTCTCTCTCTCTCTCTCTCTCTCTCTCTCTGTCATCCATCTTCTCCAACTACCACGAGTTCTTTCATTATGAGTCCGTCTGTGCGTCCGTTAAGCCTCTAGGTCAAACCAAACGACCTTTTCTGCGTCCATCCTACCTTGCGTCCGTCTCACCGTCCTTCCGTCCCACCGTCCTTCTGTCCCACCGTGCGACCGTCCCACCGTCCTTCTGTCCCACCGTGCGACCGTCCCACCGTCATTCTGTCCCACCGTCCTTCTGTCCCACCGTCCTTCCGTCCCACCGTGCGACCAACCAAACGCTGAATATCAAATCCATGCCATAATCAAAGCCTTCTATCAGGTCCCACGCCATTAAACACCCCACACCAAAAGGTCCCACGCCAACAGGTCCCACGTCAAAAGGACCCACGTCACCACGCCAACAGGTCCCATGCCAACAGGTCCCACGCCAACAGGTCCCACGCCAACATACTCACGCCGACAGGTCCCACATCAAAAGGACCCACGCCAACAGGACCCACGTCTACAGGTCCCACGTTAAAAAGACCCACGTCACCACGCCAACAGGTCCCACGCCAACAGGTCCCACGCCAACAGGTCCCAAGCCAACACACCCACGCCAACAGGTCCCACGTCAACACACCCACGCCGACAGGTCCCACGCCAACACACCCTTTACCCCCGCCCCTCCCTCCCGCCACGCCATCGGTATCATGCAACGGTGTCTTGGAGTCGAAGAAGAAGAGGAAGGAATGAGGAAGGAAGGAGGAAGGATGGAGAGGAGGAGGAGGAGGAGGCGGCGGCAGGAGCGAAGAGCCTCGTTAGGAAACTCCTTAAATGACGTCACCAGCGGGAGGTCGTTCAACACTTCACCTACACCACCTCCTTCTCTACCTCCTCCTCCTCCTCCTCCTCACTCCTTTCCTCCTTTTTCTCCACCTCCTCCTCCTCCTCCTCCTCCTTTTTCTCCTCTCTCCTCCTGCTTGTTATTCTTCCACTTCCTGTACCTCCTTCTCCTCCTCCTCCTCCTCTCTCCTGTTGCTCTCTCCTTCTCCTCCTCCTCCTCCTCTCTCCTGTTGCTCTCTCCTTCTCCTTCTCCTCCTCCTCTCTCCTCCTGTTGCTCTCTCCTTCTCCTCCTCCTCTCTTCTCCTGTTGCTCTCTCCTCCTCCTCCTCCTCCTCCTCCTCCTCCTTCTCCTCCTCCTCTCTCCTCCTGTTGCTCTCTCCTTCTCCTCCTCCTCCTCCTCCTCCTCTCGTTAGCGTCGTTCACCGTAAGGCAATATTTAATCCAATGAGCACACGTTAGCTCTTTGGGAGGAGGAGAGGGGGAGGGAAAAGGTGGAGAGAGGGAGAAGAAGATGGAGAGAGGGAGGGAGGGAGGGAGGGTCAAGGCGGGGCGCTCTCACTTTCACTCTCCCTTTGTAAGTAAGAGTGTTGAGACTAATTAGAGACGGGAGGTATGTTGGCCCCTTAACCTGGCTAACGAAGCTGTGTGTGTGTGTGTGTGTGTGTGTGTGTGTGTGTGTGTGGTCTTCGTGATTTTCAAGAGATGGTTGGGGAGGGGGGGGGGGGTGTTGTTGGTGAGGATTCAAAAGCCCAACGAAGATTTAGAGATTCGAAGCCCATGTTTCCGAAGCTTTATAGAGTGATATGAGATTCTTAGGGTTCAACCTTCACCTCCACCACCAGCTCTACCATCACCACCATCATCACCATCACTACTACTACTACTACCATCACCACCATCACTACTACTACTACTACCATCACCACCATCACTACTACTACTAGCAGTACCATCACCATCACGGTGGTGGTAACAAGCTATAGTAGATGGGGGAAGGCGCGTAATGCTAAAAGATCCACTTCCCCCTCCTCCCCCCTCCTCTCCCCCAGGTCTCCCTACAGGTCCTACTGAGCAGTAAGTCTTGCCTCAGGGACCAATAAACTGCCCGGGTGACCTCAGGGGGCACTATCTCAGGGGAATGGTCAAGAGGGAAGATGTCAAGGGGGGAGACGTCAAGGGGGGAGATGTCAAGGGAAGAGGATTCAAAAAGGGGGGCGTCAGGGGGCACTATCTCAGGGGAATGGTCAAGAGGGAAGATGTCAAGGGGGGAGACGTCAAGGGGGGAGATGTCAAGGGAAGAGGATTCAAAAAGGGGGGCGTCAGGGGGTTGGGGATCTGTATCACAGGTAAACTCCAGGTAAGAATATATAGAAAGAAATTGAGTAATTGGATCACCTGAAGATTATTCCCTCCCATATATATATATATTACCCGCAGATTAACCACCCTACTGATACATGGGAGTTAGGTTAGGTTAGGTTAGGTTACGTTAGGTTAGGGTAGGGTAGGTCAGGTTAGGTTAGGTCAGGTTAGGTTAGGTTAGGTCAGGTTAGGTTAGGTTAGGGTGATTAACCTTCAAGTCAAATAAGCTGGGGTCCCTAATATTCAAAAGCTCTGAGAAATACAAGCAGAGTAAATTAACTTATATAAAGAAGCCGTAAAAATAATATTCACTTATATATATAATTCAATACAAAGAATTTCAGAAACACCGAGTCAAAAATTTCGAAAATACACTACATATTTTTTAACAACCGAGACGCAAAATTTCTACCAACAAAATTCGAAAAATCTCCAGAAAATACGAGACAGAAAATTCTCATAAATAAGCGAGAAACAACTGAACAAAACACCTTAAATCAGACAGTAAAAATAAGTTAAAAATTTCCCACCAAACTACAAACACCATGTATGTATGTATGTATGTATGTATGTATGTATATTTGAATGTATGTATGTATGTATGTATGTATGTATGTATATTTGAATGTATGTATGTATGTATGTATGTATGTATGTATGTTTGAATGTATGTATGTATGTATGTATGTATGTATGTATGTATGTATGTATGTATGTATGTGTGTGTGTGTGAGAGATGGACAACATACACCATACAAGAGGCTACAAAGTTTAAGAATCATACGGGGCTCTCTCTCTCTCTCTCTCTCTCTCTCTCTCTCTCTCTCTCTCTCTCTCTCTCTCTCTCCTTTGAGGTTTACTGTACCCGTTAATTCACCCAACACATAAATGAGAGAGGAGTGAAGATAATAAATAAAGATAGAGAGAGAGAGAGAGAGAGAGAGAGAGAGAGAGAGAGAGAGAGAGAGAGAGAGAGAGAGAGAGATGTAAACAAGGTAGATAGATAGATAGATAGATAGATAAATAGATAGATAAAAAACTCTGTGCGGCATTTCACATATAAGTCACACTTCAAAATTGTTTCAAGTCACTCAAAAGTCACTCAAGGACATTTTTGTTTAAGTCAGTCATAAGTCACTTAAGTCACATTAAACACGCCTACACGACAGTCACTCAGTCACTCTACAGTACCGCTACCTACACTTTTAAGTCACTAAGACAACTGACTACTTAATTGCCACTTAATGAGTGTTCTGGGCCATTACCGTCCACCTGGCTCACTTTAACAAGGCTGTTTGAGGGCCATGGCTCACCTTTGACATAATCCCCAACCCTTCACCGCCAGGCCTAGCCAATCACGGCGCTCCATTAGGTAAGGCTATGTTCCCCCCCCCCCTACCCCCCTGACTTTCTATATCCTCCCCTGGCCTCCAAAACACCCCCTGGCCTCCAACGTCCTCCTCTGGATTCCAACACCTCCCCCTGACCTCCAACACCCTCCCTGGCCTCTCACACCTCCCCCTGACCTCCAACACCTCCCCCTGGCCTCCAACACCTCCCCCTGGCCTCCAACACCTCCCCCTGACCTCCAACACCTCCCCCTGACCTCCAACACCTCCCCCTGGCCTCCAACACCTCCCCCTGGCCTCCAACACTCAGAAGTGACTCACTGGTAGTTTAAGAAATGGCCTACGGCAAAGGGCGATAATTCCATAACTTTGGGTTAATTACCTTCATCAGCAGGTGAGAGCGGTCATTAGCATAGTCATCACCCGGGGTAATTGAAGACGGTGGCCAAGAAGTAATTTGGCAAAATCCACGCGTATGGGGTTCTCGGTGGGCGGTGATTGGTTCTCGCTCACTATGACGTCGGCTTGGTATCTCCCCCCTCCCACCATCTCCTGTGACGAGGTTAGGTTAGGTTAGGTTAAGGTTAGGTTAGGTTAGGTTAGGTTAGGTTAGGTTCGTGATGATTGGTTCTTGTAGGGGTGAGGGAGTAAGAGGAGGCAGTGTTGGATATGACGTCATTGTAGGCGAGGACCAATTAGCAAGAGTCATGCCCGTATAAGCGTGGGTTCTGCCAGTAGCTGTCCTACTTTCCTGACGAAGGTTGAGTACTCATTCCTGGGTGTGTTATTACAGCTGCTGTTGGTGGTGTGGTGGTGTAGTAGGGTGTGGTGGCGTGGTAGGGTGTTGTGGTGTGGTAGGGTGGTGGTGTGGTAGGGTGGTGGTGTGGTAGGGTGGTGGTGTGGTAGGGTTTGGTGGTGTGGTTGGGTGGTGGTGTGGTAGGGTGTGGTAGGGTGGTGGTGTGGTAGGGTGTAGTGGTGTGGTTGGGTGGTGGTGTGGTAGGGTGGTGGTGTGGTAGGGTGGTGGTGTGGTTGGGTGGTGGTGTGGTTGGGTGGTGGTGTGGTGGGGTGGTGGTATGGTGGTGTGGTAGGGTGGTGGTGTGGTAGGGTGGTGGTGTGGTTGGGTGGTGGTGTGGTCGGGTGGTGGTGTGGTTGGGTGGTGGTGTGGTAGGGTGGTTGGGTGGTAGTGTGGTGATATGGTTGTGTGGTGGTGTGGTTGGGTGGTGGTGTGGTTGGGTGGTGGTGTGGTTGGGTGGTGTGGTAGGGTGGTGGTGTGGTAGAGTGGTGGTATGGTTGTGTGGGAGTGATGAAATGCTGGAAGAAATGTGGTGGTGTTGTTGTGGCGGTGTGGTGGAGGCTAAAAACGGGCAAGGCAACAGAAGGGCGAGGCAGCGGCAACAGAAGGGCGAGGCAGCGGCAACAGAAGGGCGAGGCAACAGCAACAGAAGGGCGAGGCAGCAGCAACAGAAGGGTGAGGCAGTGGCAACAGAAGGGCGAGGCAACAGCAACAGAAGGGCGAGGCAACAGCAACAGAAGGGCGAGGCAACAGCAACAGAAGGGCGAGGCAGCGGCAACAGAAGGGCGAGGCAACAGCAACAGAAGGGCGAGGCAGCGGCAACAGTAAGATGACGTTAATTAAAAACTTGGTCGTGACTGGAGGCGGGCGAGGTGGCCTGGCTGGAGTTATTCTCAGGAGACCTCCCACACCTTCGATGCCTCCCTCGCCGCCTCTGCCTACGCCTCTTCCTCCCTCTCCGCCTCTTTCATCCCTTCTTTTTCTTACTTTTTTTAAGTCTCCTCTCCTTCATCCATCTCCGCTTACGCCAGTCCTCTCTCTCTCTTTCTCTCTCTCTCTCTTCTTCCACCTGCTACATCTTCGTCTACGGGTTTCTCTCCTTCTACAGTACACCATCATCCCCGCCTCCCCTCTATCTTCATCACCTCTCTCCTTTCCTTAAACACCACCTCCTCTTCTGTCCCCCAACCCTCCACCCTCACCTAACCACCCTCCGCCCACCACCGCTGGCTTCTGTCATCCACCCACAACAAGTTTTAATGGAAGTGAACAACCTCAGTGGCCCGTTTTATACTTCCAACTTTCACCGCCAGACGGACACATAACACAGGAAGCCACATGTCTCAGTCTCACGGGTCCTCACGCTAGGATTTCCGCCCTAAAGGATATAATCGTCTCATGCATACGTGGTGTCTTGTATTATTTTATCCTCGAGGTCATTATAAACACTGACTAGGACTGCCATCGCCAGATATTGCTCATGATGGGAGTTTAAAGGACTTGGTAGGACCTGGTAGTGCGTGTAGGATCTTTATCAGTAACTTGAAGGACTTTGTAGAATCTTTCAGTAACTTGAAGGACCTCGTAAGATGTTTTGGAAGCCTGATGGATATCGTAGGATCTTTATCAGTAGCTTGAAGGACTTCGTAGGATCTTTCAGTAACTTGGAGGACCTTATAAGATGTGGCAGTAAATCTATCCCCGTCAGTGCCACATCTACACGTGGTCCAAATAACCAGACCAAACACGGTCCTAATACACCAGTACCACTATAACCGGTCCACTGGTCCTTCCACACACAATACGGAGACGAGGAGGAGGAAGGAGATGGCAGGGACAGGACGGACGGAGAGCTGACGGACAAAGGACGGACAGACGGACGGAGGGTCGGGAACTAACTGGTCCATACAAGCTGCCACCTAAGTTGGAATGAGCGGCACTCAACAAATATTGACGCCTCGCCCTGATACACCCGCCAGGGACACTGGGGGGGGGGGGAAGGGGGGGAGGGGGTGCCACTGACGGGAAGGGGGGTGCCACTGAGGGAAAGGAAGGTGCCACTGAGGGAAAGGAAGGTGCCACTAAAGGGAAGGAGGGTGCCACTGACGGGAAGGGGGTGTCACCGAAGGGAAGAAGGTGCCACTGAGGGAAAGGTTCCATTGATGGGAGAGGGAAGAAGGGTGGTGCTATTGAGAGGAGAAGGGATGGGGATTGCTACTGAGGGGAAAGGGGGAATGGAGAAAGGGGGAAAGGTTTAGTAGAAAGTGGGAAGGGGGAGTAGAGAGAGGAGGTGGAGTAGCAAGAGGAAGGGGAGTAGCGAGAAGGGGAGGGAGTAGCGAGAGAAGGGGGAGTAGCGAGAAGGGGAGGAAGTAGCGAGAAGGGGAGGAAGTAGCGAGAGGAGGGGGAGTAGCGAGAGAAGGGGGAGAAGCGGGAGTAGCGAGAGGAGGGGGAGTAGTGAGAGGAGGGGGAGTAGCGAGAGGACACACACCACAGAGGGAAAAGGGAGATCAAAAAGAGGGAAGGGAGAGTACTAAAATGATAGGTATGCAAAGGGAGAAGGAGAATGGAGGGAGAAATGGAGAGGAGGAGAAGGTGGAAGAAAGGGGAGAGGGTGGAAGAGAGGGGAGAGGGTGGAAGAGAGGGGAGAGGGTGGAAGAGGAGAAAGGAACAGAGGGGACAGGAGAGGGGAGAGTGAGGGTTGAGGAGTCTGAGTGGTGGTGATAGTGATTGAAATACTAAGTAAACAGGACTCTCTCTCTCTCTCTCTCTCTCTCTCTCTCTCTCTCTCTCTCTCTCCATAACCATACAGACACAGAATATAAGATACAGACATACAGACACACAGACAGCGTACAAGAGCACAACCACAGAAAATTGCCCCAATCAACTTCAAAAGATATATTTCTTAGACTTTTATATCAATTTAAAAATCGCAAAACGACTCCGCACAGTCTAATTAATCTCCCCATAACTATAATAACCTCCCCAATATCACCATAACCTTCCCATATTACAACCTAACTACCATCTTCCTAATCACCCCTTACGTATCATCCCCCATGACCCTACAATCACCCGCCATTAGTACCATAAACTCCCCATCAGCTCCTTATCTCCCCACCATCATCCCCATAATCTCCCCCGTTACCCAATACCACCCTAATCTCCCTCACACCCCATCACCTTTATATTCTACCTGTCAACCTCCCCAAACTGAGTCAGTCTCTCTCTCTCTCTCTCTCTCTCTTTCTCTCTCTCTCTCCGCTTATTATTCCTTTACTCAATTTTTCTTTCCATCCTATCGTTTATTCCCTCTTGCTTCATCCCCTCTTTATCCTCTGCCTCCCTCACGTCTCTCTTGCTTCTTTCCACTATTATCATCTTGCTTCATCCCTTCTTCGTCCTCTTGCTTCACCACCTCATCATCCCCTTGCTTCAACCACTATTCATCCTCTTGCTTCATCTCTTCTTCATCCTCTTGCTTTATACTCTTTATCCTCTTGCTTCATTCCCTTTTTGATCCTCTGCATCCCTCACCGCTTCACTTCATCATTTTCTTGCTTCACACCCCTCTTCATTCTCTTGCTTCATCTCTACTTCATCCTTTTGCTTCATCCTCACTTCATCCTCTACCTCACCTCTTGTCTTATACTCCATCCCCTCTTCATCCTCTTGCTTCATCTTCATCCTCTTGCTTCATCCCCGCTTCATTCTCTTGCTTCGCCTCACCTCGTTATCAACCGTCAGAGGAGAGCGGAGAATCAAAGCCTCATTCACTATTTAAAAACCAAACACCCAATGCTACCAATGGCTCGTATATCTACATCAAGTAAAACAAAAAAAATATTCTCTCTCAATGCTGTGACCTTTGGGAATGTTCTTGACCTTTGACCTTTCTGGGGACACTTAACCTCACTGGAGACCTCTTGAGATTTCCACCCACGATATTCCGCTTCCCAAATACCCAAACGTACTCAAAGGAATTTATATACATTGTGGTATCTTCTAAATATCCTTTTAATTCAATGCTGTGATCTTTTTCAGTGTCTTTGACCTTTGTGACCCTCTTGAGTACCTCCACGTGATGACCTTTGACCCAGCTTGTGACCTCGTAAAACTTTCCCCAGGACCTCTGACCTAGCCTGTGACCTCCTAAAACCACCCCCATGACCTCTGACCCAGCTTATGACCTCTTAAAGTCTCCCCCATGACTTCTGACCTAACCTGTGATCTCTTAAAATCTCCATGACCTCTGACCCAGCTTGTGACCTCATAAAACCTCCTAATGACCTCTGACCCAGCTTGTGACCTAATAAAACCTCCTAATGACCTCTGACCCAACCTGTGACCTCCCACGTGTGTACAGTGAGAGGCATCACGGATGGCCGCACGTAAGAGAGAGCCAGAGGAGAGAGAGAGTGTGTGTTTGAGCATCAGTGAATAGAAGAAAAAGGGAAGAAAAGGGAGGGGATGGAGGGGAGGAGGAGATGGAGAGAAGGGGAATAGGAGGAGGAAGGAAGAGTGAGGAGATGAAGAAGAGAGAAATGGAGGAAAAGTTGGGAGGATGAGCGGATGAAAAGGGGGAATTGGAGAAGAAAGGAAGAGAGAGGAGATGAAGAGGAGGGGGTAAAGGAAAAATGGGGAAAAGGGGGAGGATGGGGGGGGGAGAGTGGTAATAGAGGAGTGAGAGGAGGAAGGGGAGAACGGAAGAGGTAAGAAGAGCAGGAGGAGGGAAGGAAGAGAAGGAGGCAGGGTAAAATGTAAGAGGGGAAACAAGGAAAAGGAAGGAAAGACAGGAAAAGAATAAGTGGAGGAAGGGAAAACAGGAAGAGGGGAGAGGAGGGGAAATATGGATAAGAAACGAAGAGGAAGTCAGTAGAAACAGAAGAGGGAAGCGGGAGAAATAAAAAAGGGAAGAAGGTACAGAAGAACAAGAGTGGGAAGAGAGAGAGAAAGAGAAATAAAAGAAAGGAAGAAGGAAGGAGGAGAAAGAGTGAAAAAGAAGGAAGAAAGGAGACGGAAAGTAGAGAGAAAGGCGAAGGAAAGAACAGAGGAAGAAGGGAAGGAAGGAGGAGAAAGAACAAAAAAGAGAGAGGAAGGAAAAGAGAAAGGAGGAACAGCCTTA
Organism: Homarus gammarus; assembly: GCA_958450375.1. Taxonomy (NCBI): domain Eukaryota; kingdom Metazoa; phylum Arthropoda; class Malacostraca; order Decapoda; family Nephropidae; genus Homarus; species Homarus gammarus. The sequence goes on from CAUDMG010000286.1 coordinate 49,545, forward strand.
AACAATACTGCTTCTTCCTCTTCCTTTCCCATCACAACCGTTGAGTCTCGCCAAGGTCTTGACAACAGCGAGAGCACCGCCTCAACACACTGATTGATTCGGGAACCCATAAAGACCAGGGAAAATAGGAAAGGAGGGATAAGGAAGGAGGGGAAGGAGAGAGAAGGGAGCGGAAAGGAAGGGAGGAGTGAGGAGAAATGGGGAGAGGTAAGGTGGGGAGAGAGGAAGGAAGGAAGAGAAGGGAAAGAAGGAACTAAAGGAAGGGAAGAAGAGCGAGAGGAAAAAAAGGGAAAAAGGGATATGAGAGAGAGGGAAGAAAGAAGTGAAGGGAGGAAAAGAATAAAAAAAGGAAAGGTATAGGCAGAGAAAGGAGGGGAATGGAAGGGAAGGGAGGGAAAGGGAAGGGATCTCTGGCCAACGAAAAACAAGTTGTTATAGTTATCGACGCCATGACAAAATATAATATGGAGACCCACTTGTCGAGTATAAACACGGTTAAAATTCCTCACGCCAGTTACCACTTGCAGTCCCGGTCGGAAAAGGTGGAAAGGAAGGCGGAGGCGGGACGGATGGGAGGGGGGGGGGGGTAAGGAAAGGGGATGAGGAAGTGGAGGAGGGGAAGAAGAGGTACGATGAATTGAGAGAGAGAGAGAGAGAGAGCTGTCACCACCGCCTTCGTCTTACAGCATCCATCCCTCAACACCACCTCAGTCTGGGCGTGTGTTAGGCGTGTAATAGGAGTGTGCTAGGCCTCATTAAAGCCACACCACTTCACTAGTGTTTTCCTTTCAAGGTCTTTTACTTCTAAGGTGATGTCACTCATCTTCTTCCTCCTCTTTATCACTCTCTTTCTACCCTCCCTTCCTCCTTCCTACCCTCCCTCCCTCCTTCCTACCCTCCCTTCCTCCTTCCTACCCTCCCTTCTTCCTTCCTACCCTCCCTTCCTCCTATCTACCCTCCCTCCCTCCCTCCTTCCCTCCTACCTACCCTCCCTCCCTCCCTCCTTTCCACCCTCCCTTCCTCTTATCCTCTTTCCTCCGTCTCTCCCTCTACCCCATCCTTCCTCCTATCCTTCCTCCCTCCCTCCCTCCATCTATCTAACAACCCCACAACCACCTCGTTGGACAAAAAAAAAAAAAAAACACCCACAATCACCTAAAATAACACACAACCCCACAATCACCTAACACACATCACAATCACTTAAAATAACATACAACACCACAATCACCTAGTCAAGCACCTCATATAATAACAATAACCATGGCGGAGTCAGAGTTGTGATTTCATTTACATAACCTCCGGCCTCATGTGTTGTGTTAATGTCATTGTGTCTCTGTTTTTTTTTTTACTTGTTTGTGGTGATTTTTTGCGCCATTAATGTGGGCCGCTGTGACTATAACACGTATTATGGCGCGTGTGTCTTCCTGGCTAGACGGTCTCTCTCTCTCTCTCTCTCTCTCTCTCTCTCTCTCTCTCTCTCTCTCTCTTTCTCTGTGTGTGAGTGAGTGAGAAAGAGAGAGAATACAGACAGTGAAGAAGGAAGGTAGAAGGTGAGTGAGGGAGAGAGAATGAGGAATGGGGGAAAAAGACGGAATGGGGTTTTATAGATCATGGGGAGAGGAAAGAGTAGGTGGTGGTGGGGAGAGTAGGTGGCGGAGGGGAGAGTAGGTGGCGGAGGGGAGAGTAGGTGGAGGTGGAGGTGGTGGTGGTGGTGGTGGGGAGAGGCGGGTTCCTTCTCCCCGGACGAGAAAGACAACAGGTGACAGGTAAACGCCCCAGGCAGGTTATAATGGTTACGTTAGCCGCCCTTCTCAGGTAACATCCGCCCCAGGCACCTTCCCTCCCCTCCCCTCCCCTCACCCCCTTCCCGACCACAGGTGATGGGGGGTGAGAGGTCGCGCAGATGAAGGAAGAATGGATGGGCTAACAGAATGAGGTGAATAGAAGAAAGACAATAGGAAAGAGAGAATGAAGAAGAGGGGGTATCAATGAGGAAGGAGAGAGAGAGAGAGAGAGAGAGAGAGAGAGAGAGAGAGAGAGAGAGAGAGAGAGAGAGAGAGAGAGAGAGAGAGAGAGAGAGATTTTGTCTACCTGTCAGCCTGTCTCGTCATTAGCTGACTCACCAAAACCAAAACATACACCACCGCTTCCCACCTACTCACCCACCTGAGATTTATTACCTGTCCACCTTTCATAGAGCATCTTCCCACACACCTGTCTATGAGTGAGGTGAGGTGAGGTGAGGTTAGGTGAGGTGAGGTGAGGTTAGGTGAGGTGAGGTGAGGTGAGGTGAGGTGAGGTGAGGTGTGGTGAGGTGATGTGAGGTGAGGTGAGGTTAGGTGAGGTGTGGTGAGGTGAGGTGTGGTGAGGTGAGGTTAGGTGAGGTGAGGTGAGGTGAGGTGAGGTGAGGTGAGGTGTGGTGAGGTGATGTGAGGTGAGGTGAGGTTAGGTGAGGTGTGGTGAGGTGATGTGAGGTGAGGTGAGGTGAGGTGTGGTGAGGTTAAGTGAGGTGAGGTGAGGTGAGGTGGTGAGGTGAGGTTAGGTGAGGTGTGGTGAGGTGATGTGAGGTGAGGTGTGGTGAGGTGAGGTTAGGTGAGGTGAGGTGAGGTTAGGTGAGGTGAGGTGAGGTTAGGTTAGTTTATTTTAGGTAGGTTAAGCACCGAGTTACTTTATCAGGGTTGTGTTTCATTCTTACTGGTGTAGTTAATTATCTAAACTACTGCTGCTGTTTCCTGCTTCATTCCTTATCTGATGCTTCTGGAATGACCTGACCTGACCTAACCTGACCCTGTTTCAACCTAACGAATGACCTCTCTCTATCTAATCTAATATATCCTCTTACTCACTACCGCCTCGTTCATGGTATACCTCCTTCCTTCCTCCTTATTTCTTACTTCATCTCTTTCCTTCCTTCCTTCCCTCTTTTCTTCTCCTCTCCCCCTTCCTTCCTCCTTATTTCCCTCCATCTCTACTCCTTCATCCCATGTTTGCCTCGCATTTTCACCCCTCTCTTACGGTGCCGTTTATCACACACACACACACACACACACACACACACACACACACACACACACACCAACGTCAGCTAGAGAAGGTACAGAAAAGGGCCTGCAGAATCATGCTCGGCGCAGGCTAGTCCGGCTACAACAACGGTAACTCCACCTTGGAAATGCCATCCCTCACTGACCTCCACCACCAAGCACTAGCAGTGTTTGGTAGTGGACAACTACACCACCCTCGTCATCGCCACCTACTGCCACCGGCAGTCCCCCGCCCAACTCGCGCAGTCCTCCACTACAACAAAATTCAGCCCACAAGAGCCCGCACTGATAGATATAAGAACAGCACCATCCCATCTATTGTTAAAATAATAAACAGCTCCTGCTTTATGTACTGTACAGCCCTGTAAATGTATTGAACGTATATTATTATTATGTCTAAATCACATGTAAGTCTGTATATTTTCAGCCACCGGCTGCAACTCTATTAATAAACCGTTTATTATTATTATTATTATTTTTATTATTATTATTATTATTATTGCCCCCTCCACACACACACACACACAGACACACGCGCACGCACGCACGCGCACGCACGCACACACACACACACACACACACACACACACACACACACACACACACAAATTCCTGTTGTGACATGCATATATAGTCATCTGTTTATGCTTCCGTTGTGTAACCTGTTTATAACATGTTGGATTCTTCAATTTTTTGTTGTAGGTAAACAGTAGACAGGTGTGTGGGTGGAGGTGTGTAGGTAGTGTGTTCAGGTGTGTGGGTGGAGGTGTGTAGGTAGTGTGTTCAGGTGTGTGGGTGGAGGGTGTAGGTAGTGTGTTCAGGTGTGTGGGTGGAGGGTGTAGGTAGTGTGCTCAGGTGTGTGGGTGGAGGGTGTAGATAGTGTGTTCAGGTGTGTGGGTGGAGGGTGTAGGTAGTGTGCTCAGGTGTGTGGGTGGAGGTATATTTAATTAGCCCTTTCCTATTACTTTACACCCTTCTTCCCCTTTCTTCCCTCTCTCCATTCCCTCCCTCTGCTAGTACATCGTTCCTCTCTCCCTCCTTCCCTCCCCTCCTTCTTCTAAGTGGCGTCTGTAGCTATTGATCCATCACACACAAGTAGGAAAGAAGTGCAGAGAGAGAGAGAGAGAGAGAGAGAGAGAGAGAGAGAGAGAGAGAGAGAGAGAGAGAGAGAGAGATAGATAGATAGATAGATAGATAGATAAAGGCACCCTGATGACGTCACAGTGCCAGGGCCGGGTGACGGCACTCTCCCTTATCGCTCTCATAACCTGTGTAGTTAATGGTGCTTTTGGCCAAGATCTGTTCCAATAGTTAAGAGCGGCTCACCTGTTATGACTGTCACGGTGAGAGGGAGGAGAGGGGGAGTGGGGGAAGGAGAGTTGGAGAGGGGGAGGGAGAGGTGGTGTGGTTAAGAGAGAGAGAGAGAGAGAGAGAGAGAGAGAGAGAGAGACCAATAACATCTCACTCTGACCTCTCCCTCCCACTTACCCCCTCCTCCTTCCCCTCCCTCTCCCATCCTCTACCTCCCCCCTCCTCATTCTACCCCACCTCTCCCCTCCTTCCCACTTTCTCCTTCCCCTCCCTCATTCTCTCCTAGTCTCTATCCCTCCCTTCCTTCCCCTCTCAAAGTCTTTGAGCCTTCCTCTCCCCATCTTTTTCCCCTCATCCCCTCCCATTACCCTACCTTCTTCCCCCTTTCCTCTCCTTTTCCCTTCCCTCCCCCTCCATCCCTCACTCCTTGCCTCTACCCCCCCCTTCCTCGTCTCCTAGCTTCTCCCCCTCCCTCCTCGTCTCCTAGTTTCTCTCCCCCCCCTCCTTCACCCCACCTTTCTCCCTCTCCCACCTCCTCCCCACCTTTCTCCCCTCCCCCCTCAACCATTGAAAACTTGGCGCTCATTACACAGGAGACAAACGAGTGATTCGCCCTACTCCAAACTTTAGACGTAAGAAAATAAAATAAAAAGTTGTCGAAATTCGCCTAAGGATGATTTTATTCCGATGAAGAGGTGACGATAAAAACTGTAATAATAACAGGAATTACACAGAGGGGGTGTGGGAGGGTAGGGGGTGTGGGAGGGTAGGGGGTGTGGGAGGGTAGGGGGTGTGGGAGGGTAGGGGGTGTAGGAGGGTCGGGGGTGGGGGAGGGTAGGGGGGTGGGGGAGGGTAAGGGGGTGGGGGAGGGTAAGGGGTGTAGGAGGGTAGGGGGTGTAGGAGGGTAGGGGGTGTAGGAGGGTAGGGGGTGTGGGAGGGTAAGGGGGTGTGGGAGGGTAGAGGGTGTGGGAGGGTAAGGGGGTGTGGGAGGGTAGGGGGTGTAGGAGGGTAGGGGGTGGGGGAGGGTAGGGGGGTGGGGGAGGGTAAGGGGGTGGGGGAGGGTAGGGGGTGTGGGAGGGTAGGGGGTGTGGGAGGGTAAGGGGGTGGGGGAGGGTAGGGGGTGTGGGAGGGTAAGGGGGTGGGGGAGGGTAGGGGGTGTGGGAGGGTAAGGGGGTGTGGGAGGGTAAGGGGGTGGGGGAGGGTAAGGGGGTGGGGGAGGGTAGGGGGTGGGGGAGGGTAGGGGGTGTGGGAGGGTAAGGGGGTGTAGGGAGGGGAAGAAGATAAGAGAGAGAGAGAGAGAGAGAGAGAGAGAAACTCCTCCATTTCTCCCTTTCATTCTAGCATTGTTTTTTTCCCGAATTCGCCCAGTGACGTCAACAAAACATAACCCGAAATGAAGCAAAATCCGGGACTTTGGCTGAAAGACGGAAGTGAATCGTCCGAGTAACTAATGGTTGATTGTCTAGGGGAAGGGGGAGGAGAGGAAGGGGGGTGAAGAGGAGGAGAGGAAGGGGGATGAAAATGGAGAAGGGGTAGGGGAGGAAGGAAAGGAGAGACGAGGGGCGAAAGGGGAGAAAAGGAGAGAAAAGGGGGAAGGGGAGATGGGGAAATGGGAGATAAGGGGAAAAGGGGGAAAAGGGAGAAGAGGGGCAAAGGGGAGAAGAGGGGGCAAAGGGGAGTGGAGGGGATAAGGGAGAAGATGCAGAGAAATGAGAAAGGAGGTTGAAAATGGGAGAGGAAGGAAGGGGTGAAAAGGGAAAGAGGGGGGAGGAGAGAGAGGTGAGAGATGAGGAGGACACTGCTGATCCAAGCTGGTCCCTCCTCCACCATGATCAGCTGAAATTCAATAATACTAACTTAACTACGTCAAAATATTTGGGGTGGGTGGGTGGGTGGGTGGGTGGGCGAGTGGGTAGATAAGGGGTGGGTGTGTAGAGAGGGGGTGGGTTGGTAGAGTGGGGTGGGTGGGTAGAGTGGGGTGGGTGGGATTTAGAGTAGGGGTGGGTAAAGTGGGGTGGGTGGGTTTTAGAGTAGGGGTGGGTGGGATTCTAAGTTACTCATACTGACTCACTTAACAGTAAACAAAAGATGGCTACTTAAATGGCGTCTCTCTCTCTCTCTCTCTCTCCTACACACACACACACACACACACGCACTATCCTCACCCCTCTCACTCTCTTACACACTCTCTTTCTCTACCCTCACCTTTCACACTCTCCTACACACACACACACCTCACCCCTCTCACCGTGAGGACAGGCCGGGGTAGGAATGGTAGATAACATACTGAATAAAACATAAGGCCAGCGTCGCCTCCTGCAGGACCTCCCGACAAGCACTCCTGAAGCTGAACTGAGGCTCCTCCAGGCGACACAGAACACGCCCTTGTATCCTTTACCTCTTCTCCTGTGGTAGTGAGGAGGCCCTTTAAATGTCCTATGGCATTTTTGTCCCTTTAAATGTCCTATGGCTTTTTTGTCCCTTAATGTTCAATGACTTTTTTGTCCCTTTAAATGTGATCATGTTTCTGTTCCTTTAAATGTTCAATGGTTTTGTTTTGTACCTTTAAATGTCTTAAGTGATTTTCTTTAAATGTTTGAGGTCTTTTTTTTTCCCTTTAAATGTCGTATGATTGCCTTTAGTTCCCTCAAATGCCCCATTAATTCCTTTAAATGTACTATGACTTGCTTACCTCTTTAAATTCCCTTGCCTTTCTTCGCCTTCTGTCCCCTTTAAATACCCGATCGCCAGTCTTCAACCTTAAATACCAAATCGCCACTGTTCGCCAAATACCATCCTTAAAATGGGGTCTTTCATTCATCCTCTAATGAACAACTAATAATAAAAATTGATCTATGTAATGTGGAGAATTTTTTTTAACACAACAAAAAAAACTCATCACAATTAACAAAGACAGACAAATGGGACAGATATAGACGATGGCAGTATACTCACCCACTAAGATATCACCAAGTATAATAATATTCAAAACTTTAACAATATCCTATGTAATATTTTTCTGTTATTATATTTTTTCAGTTTATTCTTATTACCAATCATCAATTATTCTATATATTTTCTTTTATTTCAGTAATGTGTAGGAAGGAGGCAGACAGTGGCAAAGTTTGGATACTTTTCTCTTCTAAGTAGTGAATATTTAGTTGAAATTCTTTATAAATATAGTAAGTTATTATCCTTATTACCTAATCATCACTTTTGTTCTTTAATATTATTTCACTAACTAATTTTTATCATTTCTTTTATAATTATCTTCTTATGTTTTCCTTATTCCCTATCATCATTATTATTTACCATCTCTCATCATTCTTTCTACTGTTAATGCAGCAAACGACATTAAGTACCCAAGACTACCTCAACACCACGGCGTTAAGTTAGACCACCACACGGCGTTAAGCTAGACCACCACACGGCGTTAAGCTAGACCACCACACGGCGTTAAGTTAGACCACCACACGGCGTTAAGCTAGACCACCACACGGCGTTAAGCTAGACCACCACACGGCGTTAAGCTAGACCACCACACGGCGTTAAGCTAGACCACCACACGGCGTTAAGCTAGACCACCACACGGCGTTAAGCTAGACCACCACACGGCGTTAAGCTAGACCATCACACGGCGTTAAGCTAGACCACCACCACGGCGTTAAGCTAGACCACCACACGGCGTTAAGCTAGACCACCACACGGCGTTAAGCTAGACCACCACACGGCGTTAAGCTAGACCAACACGCCGTTAAGCTAGACCACCACACGGCGTTAAGCTAGACCACCACACGCCGTTAAGCTAGACCACCACACGGCGTTAAGCTAGACCACCACGCCGTTAAGCTAAACCACCACACGGCGTTAAGCTAGACCACCACACGGCGTTAAGCTAGACCACCACACGGCGTTAAGCTAGACCACCACACGGCGTTAAGCTAGACCACCACACGGCGTTAAGCTAGACCACCACACGGCGTTAAGCTAGACCACCACACGGCGTTAAGCTAGACCACCACACGGCGTTAAGCTAGACCACCTTCCGTGATCGTGAGTACCACACCAAACCTTCACAATAGGTGGGCTCTAAACTATACAGGTAATGACACGTGTCTGGCTCATTCATTCTCCAGCACTTCCAATTACGAGGCAACAGGTGAGCATCATTCTGTTTTACCTGGGAAATTAAGAAAAAACAAATGACTTTTTAAGATTTGTAAGATGATTATCGACTTTTTTTCTTCTATTATTTTTTGTTAGTTACTTTCTTTGTTTAGGCTTTTTTTCTTCTCCCTTTCATGTTGATTTTTCCCCTCCCTCATATACATTTTTCCCCATCCCTCATATACATTTTTTCCCCTCCCTTAGACAGTTTTCCCCCTCGCTCATGTACATTATCCCCGCCCTCAGTTTTTCCCTCCCTCATAGACTTTTCCCTCCCTTCTATTAATTTATTTTTCCTTGAGTATTTTTCCTTTAAGTTCAATATAAACTAACCTAACCTAACCTAACCAAAAAACCTTAACGCTAACCTAACCTAACTCGACCACGTAATCTAACCTTACCTAATCCAATCTAACACTAATCTAACCTAACCTAGCCTAGCCTAACCTAACCTAACCTAACCAAACCAAACCACCCCAGGTAGCATTAGACTGTTTAATCATCAGGTGAGACAAGCAGGTAGGGTTAATCTTCAGGTGATCCATTTTTTCTTGTTTCAGTGATTTTTATAAATTTTTACATAGTTTTCAAGTGTGATAATCTATTTTTTTTCCACCAATCACGCAGCAGGATTATTCAGATAACCACGTCAAAATCGAATGAAGAACCACGCTGATGTGAGCTTTGACAACCACGCCAGATATTAGCTTCACACCCACGCCAAAGTCAACTGGAAAAGACCACACGTATATAAACCACGTCAAAAGGTACCACAACCCCATGTCCAAGCCTAACCACACAACCACGTCAACCCACAGCAACCTCTCCAGTCTTTATATTCTGGTTAAATTAGATAATAAACATTTACAATATGTTTACAGGCTCGTTAATGTTAGTTTCTGTACCTTTATATAATGTTAAATAGGCCTCTTGGTCACAACACACGACCTGGCCAATGTTGAGGATGGAAGAAAGAAAAGGAGAGGAGGAGAAATGAAGGAAATATGAAAGAAAGAAGAGGGAGAAAGAAGAGAGAGGAAAGAAGAATAGAAATGAAGGAAATGCTAAAGAAAGAGGATGAAGAAGAGTAGAAATGAAGGAAATATGAGAGAAAGAGGAGGAAGAAGAGTAGAAACGAAGGAAACATGAAAGACGAGAAAGTAAAAGAGAGAAGAAAGAAAAATAAAGACAGAAGGAAAGAAAATAGAATTAAAAAGAATGAAAACAGAAGAAATAAAATAAATTGAAAGAAGAAACGAGAACGAAGTAAAGAGCAAGAAGACGATATTAACACAACAAAGAAGAAGAAAACTTAAGAAAAAAAGAAATAGAAGAAAGGAAGAAGGAAAAAAAAGAGCAAATAAAAGAAGAGAGTTTTTAGTTTACCTGTTTATGAGTTTACATTTAATTTACCAGTTTATTACAGTTTACTTTTGACAGTTTACCCACTTACCCTTACACAGTTAGTCTACTAAAACACCTGTAATTTACCAGTTTATAAATATGTTTTTGATTACAAGTTTACCTTTGCTTTACAAGTTTACTTATAACCTACCAGTTTACCAGAGTTTACCAAAGTTTACCTTAAGTGTACCTAAATTTACCATGAGTTTACCATATGTAGTTTACCTTAAAAGTACTATAGACTTACTTATTAAATTATCAAGATATAACCCAATCCTTAAATTTCTTAAAATTACTTAAAAGTTCAAAAACCTTAATTAAGTAACCTGTAATAAGGTCAACACACCTTTATAAGTGACCGAAACATCTCTAAGTGGCCAATACACACACACACACACACACACACACACGAGACCACCGCGTGTTCTCCTCACATGAACATCACAACAACACGCCAGATATGAGTGTTATTACGGTGAACATGAAGAACAACCTCTCACACGGGGTAATTTATAGAACACGTTGTTGTTATTTTTATACTCGGGAAAGATCGATAGTGACGTGTTGGTTTCCTCCCTCACAGGAGAGTAAAGTGTAAGTATAGTAAAAGTTTCTTGTAAGTAGAAGTAGTAGTCGGAGTAGTAGTAGTAGTAGTAGTAGTAGTAGTAGTAGTAGTAGTAGTAGTAGTAGTAGTAGTCCTTTTACTGAATCCACTTAACATGTATGTAAGTGTGGCTTAACAACACACACACACACACACACACACACACACACACACACACACACACACACACACACACACACTACACTTGGACCACGAGGATAAATTACTACCGTGAAAAAACGACATTTCTACACGACACTACACAGAAAACGAGAGGGGGGGGTACAGAGAGGGGCGGAGGGGAGGGGGGAGACCGGAGGGGCGGAGGGGGAGACCGGAGGGGCGGGGGTACGAAGCTATTAAGACTGAACTATATTGGTTAAAAAAAGCATCACATAATGTCATTCACCTTTGCACCTGTCTGTCTGTCCTGCGGCGATTAATATATTATGGATACGAAAGGGATGAGAGGGAGAAAGATGATGATGATAAATGTGAGAGATGAAGGAAAGGGAGGGATGAGGGAGTGAGAGAAAGGGAAAATGAGAGAAAGGGAGAGTGAGAGAAAGGGAGAGTCAGAGAAAGGGAAAATGAAAGAAAGGGAGTGAGAGAGAAAGGGAGAGTAAGAGAAAGAGAGAGTGAGAGAAAGGGAGAGTGAGATGAAGTGAAAGGTAAGGCGTGTGAGTCAAAAGTGAGAGGCCAGAAGAGGGTGAGAGAGGTGGGTAAGAGGGAGAGAAAAGGGGATGAGAGGAGGAAGCTGATAAGGGTAGGGTGAGATGGAAAAGGATAAGAGTAGCGGGTGAAAGGGAGAAGGGGGAAAGGGAGAGAGAGAGGAGGAGGGAGGAGGAGGGAAGGTGAGGGGGAGAGAGGGTGAGAGGGAGAAGGTGAGAGTGGTGGCCGCCATATATCTCCATTACCTGGCTGGTTCCTCCCACCTCTAACGTTCCCCTCACACATCACAACACTCCCCTCACCTCCCCTCACCTCTAAAACAACAACACTACCAGCCCCTCCACTATCTCTCTCCCCTTCCTCTCCCCTCCCCTCCATTTCCCTCTTCTATCACACATCACAACACTTCCCATCTCCTCCCATCCCCAATAATACTCCTCCACCTTTCCGTCATCTTCTCTCTCTCTCTCTCTCTCTCTCTCTCTCTCTCTCTCTCTCTCTCTCTCTCTCTCTCAGTTAGGTGAAAAGTAATTAACCAGAGAATCCCGGCAATCTAAGCCCGGAGTCTCAGAGGTTAGGTTAGGTTAGGTGGAGGAGGAAGAGATGGTGTAGTGGTGGTGGTTGAGATGGTGTAAGTTGTGGTGGTGGTGCAAGTAGTAGTGATAGTAGTGGGGGCGGTATAAGTATTGGTGGTAGTGGTGGTGGTGGTGGTTTGAGTAGTGGTTGTGGTTATGTAATTAGTGGTAGTGGTGTAAGTAGCAGTAGTGTTGGTGTCTGTAGGGGGTGAATCGGCTGAATTGTCCAATTAACCAGGCCGTTCACATATATTTATTATTTGGGTTTAAGTAACGAAACCCAAACTGTAGTTCCTTGTTTTAGTATAAAAGGATTGTATCTATAATTCCTGAGTGTAGATCGACCGTAAGTTCCACTGTATATGAGTAAATGAGAAAGGGACGGCGTTTGTGTATTATAAACGTTAGATCACGTCCTTACGATATAAGTTGCTGTGAGCGACTCATGAGTAGTGACCCATCGAGGGAGAACGGTATGGGTACGTCGTTCCCCCTCAAGGAAAGACGAAGCCATCCACTGCGGCTCTCAAATAACGTCTTCCTCTAGTCAAGGATATCAAACTACTGCTCGCTTCAGGTGGCCAGAGAGCCGGCTACTTATTCCTTTACTCAGCATAGTATGACGCAGCTTCCCGTGGGCACACCTTATCACGTGCATTGAACATGTCACCTCATAGCCAGTGGAAAGTTACAGGGTGGTGAATCTGAATATAATATCAGATGTATTGACCCATTTATATAATATGTTCTGTTGATGAGACAGGGGCCCCAGGGGTAGTGGTAGAGGTAATGGTGGAAGTGGTAATGGTGGAGGAGGTGGAAGTAGTAGTGGTGGTGGTGGTGGTGGTGGTGGTGGTGGCGGCCAAGGTGGGTCTACTGATAAGTGAAAGTTAAGGAGAGGAAATTAACAACAAGCAAGTGATAAAAGCAGACGAGTGGCTGGTTGGTGGTGGTGGTGGTGATAGTGGTGATGGTGGTGTGTTGGTGGTGAGTTGGTGGTGATAGTGGTGGTAGTAGTGATAGTGGTGGTGGTGTTGATTGTGGTGGTATGGAGGAGAGGTGGCGAGATGTAAGAGAGGTTAGGAAAGGAAGAGGGGAGGGGAGAGGGAGAGGGGACAGGAGAAGAGAGGGGAGAGGGATGATGTAGGTCCTAAGTGACCTACGTGACTGTCTGACGAGGTCCTCCACTCCCTCACAACCACCTGTTCTCTCTCTCTCTCTCTCTCTCTCTCTCTCTCTCTCTCTCTCCTCCAAACTGTGAACGATCCACTAACCTCAACTACCTAGTAACTCACCCTTGCTAGCCCTCTCCTACTAGCCACTACTCCGCCCTTCTAGTCACTACTCCACCTGACTAGCCATTACCCCGCCCCTACTAGCCACTAACCCACTAACTAATGACCTCATCCACACTCTCCCCAGATTCATTTACTCCCTCACTCCCTTCCAACAGTTTCTTATTGCGTACCTCCCCTCCCCCCCCCCCCCGCCTATAGGCACAATTCTCCTCCTCTGCCGCTTTCTCTCTCTCCCTCTCCCTCTCTCTCTCTCTCTCTAAGATCTTAACACCACACACACACATCCTACACCCACCCCTACACACATTCCTACACTTCACACCACCTACACCCACCTCCACACCACCTATACCCACCTCCACACCATCTACACCCATTCCTACACTTCACACCACCTACACCCACCTCCACACCACCTCCACACCACCTACACCCACCTCCACACCACCTCCACACCCACCTCCACACCACCTACACCCACCTCCACCCACCTCCACACCACCTACACCCACCTCCACACCACCTCCACCCACCTCCACACCCACCTCCACACCACCTACTAGATCTGAGACTTGTTGAAGACACTGCCACTGACAGTCTCATCATCGCTGACTCCTTATCCTCACTACTTGCTCTTGATACCTTAAACTAAAATTGTCACCCGCTTGAAGCCAGACACAAACATAAGTGTCTTGTTGACGGGGGTATCAGGATCAGGCCGCTGTGGATCCCCTCTCATATAGGCATTAATGAACATGATAGGGTTGATGCCTTAGCTAAACTCGCGTCCATCAATGACAATGTTGAGTACAATCTAGGAATGTCAAACAGAACCTTAATAACTGTAATCAGGAAAGAATTTATTGATGAATTTGAAGCAAGCAGACAAATGCAAGCAGGCACTGGTTTAATACACACCCTTTGTGACCTCTACTCTGTAATCCCTTTTGCGCTACCGCTCACAGGATGAGAATGGGGTGCACAATAAACTATCTGCCGTCCGCGGCAAAATTAAAATTCCTACACCCACCCCCACACCACCACACCACACCACCTACCACTCACACCACCCACACCCCAGCCACAACAATAGCTCAGCGACTTCCTCCTGTTTTACACCCACATCTAGTGCTTGTACACATTTTTAGGACGGCCGCGGCTTGTAATCAAATTAGACTTTTTATTTACAGCTCTGAAACAGCCAGCCGACCCGTTTGCATAATTAATGGCCCGTCCAGAGCTCACAGCAAAAGGTTTTCATATTGCCATCAACGACATACCGCTTATGCGTTTGCGTTTCCCCTCTACCCCTTCCCCCACTATCCTCCTCCCACTCCCCCCCCCCCTCTACTCCCCCAATCCGAAATCTATGAATATTCAGATGCGTCACACCATTACGTCACGCCGTCACAGGTAACGTTACGTGATTCTCATATTCCATCATGCCATTACTTTACGGCGCCAAATATTTTTTTATATTTCGCAGGACGAGTTAGGGGGAGGGGTAGGGAGGGGGAAGGGAGGGGGAAGGGAGAGGGAGGGGGAGGGGAGAGGGAGGGGAGAGGGAGGGGGAGGGGAGGGGGAGGGGGAGGGGGAGACGGAAGGGGAGGTGAGAGGGAAGAGGGAAACAGGGAAGGGTAGAGAAGAAGAGGGGGAAGCAAAGAAGGCGAAAGGAGGGGAGAGGGGAAGCAGGGAAGGGGATGGAATGTGGAAGCATGGAAGGGGGAGGGATGAGATGAGGAAGGAAGAAAAGAGAGGTGAGGGAAGAGCAGGGAGAAGAATGGAAATGGGTTAGGAAGCGGGGTAGGAGGAAGAGGTGGAGGAGGGACGAAAGAGGGTGATATCGGGGCTATTTCGTCACGGCTTGACAGACTTACAATGAAATATAATTTATAAGTTGACATACATATATATTTTTTCTCTCATATCATTTTTTTTTTTTTATTAATATACGTCATAACGGATACAGCGCCAACCTTGACTCCCCCGTCTAAATGGGTTCAGGCAAGCGTAAATAATAAATAAATGAATGTGTGTATTTTTTTATTTTTAAAGTTCAGGTGTGACTTTAATGAGACAGGTGATTCCATATGAGTATAACTGCTTTAAATAGGTTATAAAATAGATACTAAAATTAAATGGGAGGGGGAAGTTTATGTATGGGTGTAATTTATGGGTAAGTGGGTAAGTAATCCCAAATGGGTAAATATGGTAAAAAATGGGGATATAATTAATAATACTAACAACAAGAACTCCCAATTTGGTTCAGGTGGCAAAACTAATTACAAATTTTTAAGGTACAAATTCACTTTCAGCCAGTATAGGTGTATAACTAAAGGGTACAATTGTTACAGGTAATAATGAGTACAGGTGTTAGATACTGTACAGACATAGTTGCGAATTGGACAGGTAATAATGGGTACAGGTGTTATATACAGACATAGCTGCTAATTGGACAGGTAATAATGGGTACAGGTGTTATATACAGACATAGTTGCTAATTGAACAGGTGATAATGGGTACAGGTGTTATATACAGACATAGCTGCTAATTGGACAGGTAATAATGGGTACAGGTGTTATATACAGACATAGTTGCTAATTGGACAGGTAATTCCCAATTGATGCAGGTATGTCATATACGAAATACATAATAACGAGATATATTTAATAACTAATAGGTGTTTATATTTTAACTTACAATATAATTAAAGGTAAGTGGAACAGGTAATACTAAATCCGTCCAGGTGATATAATCAGAGTAATTAATACCTATTTCCTATATAATTAAATGATCTAGTTCAATTTCAACGCCCAAGAGTAATTAAATGGCAACTAGAACACTTCATTCCAAAAATGACTTAACTAAAAATTACAATAAAAACATCAAAGGTGTTTTTATATTTTTTTCCATAATATAAAAAAAGTAGTAAATTACCGCAGAAAATTATCACAATGCCATTTTTTTCCTAAATAATGGACCATATGTGTAGTGAATTATCTCAATTTATATAACTGGAAAGAATTATTACAATATATGGATTATATCATTTATATTTTTATTATATACAGTTGATATATTATTCTGGTTGTCTAATAATAATAATAATAATAATAATAATAATAATAATAATAATAATAATTTCTAATAAGTTCTAATAATCACTGACTTAGGAATTTATTTTTATGATATATGACTCGTAAACGTTACCAATCACTTAATATATCGATTATAATCATTCCAATCCCTCACTCTACCTGAAGCCCATACCAAGTCTACCTGTAATCTATCTGAAGCCCATACCAAGTCTACCTGTAATCTACCTGAAGCTAACAAGTCAATCTACCTGTAATCTACCTGAAGAATATAATTACTAAAGACTTTCTTACTGACACACAACAACAACAACAACAACAACAATAATAATAATAATAATAATAATAATAATAATAATAATAATAATAAAACAAAAATAATAAAACAATTCACGCAACAATAAAAAAAATATATAAAATGGCTGCATGTCATTAGGGAGAAAATTAACCCTTTATTTGTGTTCCTGCACCAGCTTAATATTTTCAACTATTAAATAATTTGCCTGAAAAATACTAATCAACAAATGAGATGATTTATTTTTTTTTCCCCCACTCAAAATGTTAATACTGTGATGGCAGCGGTTGGTAATTAGCTGTCTGTTTGTCTGTCTGTCTGTGCGTGTCTGTCTGTCTGTCTGTGCGTGTCTGTCTGTCTGTCTGTCTGTCTGTCATGTCTCTTGGTTCTGTATGGAAGGAGGAGGAGGAGGTTGGAGGAGGGGGAAGGAAGGTCTCTCTCTCTCTCTCTCATACATCTATTTTTAGCATAAGTGGTTAATAGGTATATCCCTCTCCGCCCCCCCCCCCCCCATCCTGACCCACTCCGCCCCGTCCTATCTTAATGGTTTATTTTTCTGTCCCACTCACCCCCCCCCCCCCACGCCCCACCTGTTCACCTCACTGCCCCGCCCAGCCCCGCTTGTTAATCCCACTGCCCCACTCCACGATACTACATGTAATTCATCTCACTGCCTCACCCATCCTCCGCCCCGACCCGCCCCGCCCCGCCCCACTTGTTCATCCCATTACCTCCCTTCCTCAGCCCTATTAGTTCATCTCTGTCCCACCCATTCCCCGCCCCGCCCCGCCCCGCCCCGCCCCGCCCCTCTCCACCCCGCCCCGACCCACTGCCTCCCTCCTCCACCCTATTAGTTCATCTCTGTCCCACCCATTCCCCGCCCCGCCCCGCCCCGCCCCGACCCACTGCCTCCCTCCTCCACCCTATTAGCTCATCTCTGCCCCACCCATTCCCCGCCCCGCCCCGCCCATCTCCACCCCGCCCCGCCCCACGTCAGGTGAGTGAAGGACGCCACAGCTTATAATGAATTCAATTACTCGAGCGCCTGTTTTTATGGCGCCCGCCCCATTGTACATCACTTAACGAGGTCACCGCCGGGATGAGGGATGGGGGATGGGGGATAAGGGATGAGGGATGGGGAATAAGGGATGGGAGATAGAGAGAGGGATGGGGAATAAGGGATGAGGGATGGGGAATAAGGGACGGGAGATGGGGAATAAGGGATGGGGAATAGGGGATGAGGTAAGAGGGATGGAGAATAAGGGATGGGAGATGGAGAGAGGGATGAGGGATGGGAATAAAGGGATGAGTGTAAAATTCCAGTCCGTCCATCCACTTACACTCACATCCACCCACTTACAATCCCATCCACCCACTTAGACCCACATCCATCCACTTAGACCCACATCCACCCACTTACACCTACCTCCACCCATTTACACCCACATCCACCCATTTACACCCACATCCACCCATTTACACACCTAACCACCCACCCACTTACATACCTGCCATCGATTATTCAGTAACTCAGGCCCTTGACAGTAATTGACAGGGTCGAAAGCACCCATCTTTCATTCACGCCCACGACCACGCCCACAAGGTAAACAGTACTTATACCTGACATTTACACACGCACGCACGCACACACACACACACACACACACACACACACACACACACAGGTCAACACACATATGTATACTCGCTTACATACACACCTACACTTAAACTATAACTATATCCACCCACACTACACTACACCCACACTACACTACACCCACACTGCACTACACTCACACTACACTACACCCACACTACATTACACCCACACTACACTACACCCACACTACACTACACCCACACTACACTACACCCACACTACACTACACCCACACACTACACCACACTACACTACACCCACACTACACCTACACTACACCCACACTACACTACACCAACACTACACTACCCACACTACACTACACCCACACTACACTACACCCACACACTACACCCACACTACACTACACCCACACAACAGCCACACTACACTACACCACACAACACACTACACTACACCCACACTACACTACACCCACACTACACTACACCCACACTACAGTACACCCACACTACAGTACACCCACACTACAGTACACCCACACTACACTACACCCACACTACACTACACCCACACTACACTACACCTACACTGCACTACCCCCACACTACACTACACCCACACTACACTACACCCACACTACACTACACCCACACTACACTATAACGACACCCACACAACACTACACCCACACAACAGCCACACTACACTACACCCACACAACAGCCACACTACACTACACCCACACAACAGCCACACTACAGTACACCCACACTACAGTACACCCACACTACACTACACCTACACTGCACTACCCCCACACTACACTACACCCACACTACACTACACTACACTGCACTACCCCCACAGCCAAAAGGTTTGCTAACACACGCTCAATTACACCTTCTCAAACACCTGTGCACGTGAGGTGGATGCTGAAACTCTCACTCTCTCTCTCTCTCTCTCTCTCTCTCTCTCTTAATCAGTCTATCTTTCAACTCCTCCCCATCCTCCTTAGGGACAGAGAAAGACAGCCAGAGAAAGTGAGTGAGAAAGAAAGAAAGTGAGAGAGAGAGAGAGAGAAGGGTATTTGGGAAGTTGACAGATGAGAAAGAGAGTGGAAGAGAGAGAGGGTGAGTCGGAGGGGTGAAGATTGATGGATGGAAAGGGTGGAGAGAGAGAGAGAGAGACAGAGAGAGACAGAGAGAGAGAGAGAGTGGAGAGAGAGAGAGAGAGAGAGAGAGAGAGAGAGAGAGAGAGAGATAATGATGCCCCTAATTTTCCCAGGTCCAATACTTTCCCCAGATCACCAACCCCCCCCAACCCACCCCCCACCCCCACCCCCCCACCCCCCCCCCAACCCCCACCCACCCCAACCCCCACAACACGCACCTCAAGAATTCCGCACATCCCCACCTACAAATTCCCTCAGACCCACCTGCTTCCCCCCACCCCCCAACCCCACTCATCACAGGCGCCGCCCACTCAGCCGCCCACTCCAGCATTTTAATTACGAGTCACAAGAGCACACAGTTATAAAAGTCATTACGGCCTCTTACTCGCAAAACTCTCTTTCAAAAAACGTTCATGACTGTCATACATACATACATACATACATACATACATGAACAATTAAAGCCACTTATAACAGAGGTGAAGTTCAGTTATCTCTCTCTCTCTCTCTCTCTCTCTCTCTCTCTCTCTCTCTCTCTCTCTATCTCTCTCTCTCTCTCCATTGTCCCTCTTCCATCTATCCCCCCTCACTCTCCCCCTTCCACCCCTC
This sequence comes from Homarus gammarus, assembly GCA_958450375.1. Taxonomy (NCBI): domain Eukaryota; kingdom Metazoa; phylum Arthropoda; class Malacostraca; order Decapoda; family Nephropidae; genus Homarus; species Homarus gammarus. Next base: position 69,417 of record CAUDMG010000286.1, read on the forward strand.
TTCCCCTCCCAAAGATCAGCTTCAAACGGGAATGATTTCAAATTGCAGACGCCTGGCTGAATAGAGTGTTCGTCTGCAGTCATTTTCCTTTGAAGAGACAGACAGACAGACGGACAGACAGACAGACAGACGGACAGACAGACGGACAGTGTATGTGTGAGCTATATATACACGTAACAGAATATACTTGTAGTTGTTTGAGCATTGCATGAGGTTTCACTCACAACCGAACGAGCCATCAAAAGGTATGCCAGAGTATGCCTGCAGGTGAGTGTGCGTGTTTGCGTGCGTGTCCCCCAGGCATGTGTACTTGTATTTACAAGCATACGTGACACCACTCTTATTCTACATGTGCATGTGTACACGCCCATGTACACGAGACAGACACGCACACCAGTCTCACCTAAAACACAAACACGTATCAACTTAACCTAAACACACACACACACACACACACACACACACACACACACACACACACCAAGGCCGGTAATGGCAGCCAAACATAATTAACAGGTGCACAATGCCACCTACCGCCTGATAGTGGCATGGCCCCCACCTATTGTACACCCCAGGTACACCTAATAAACTCACCTAAATGAGTCAATAAACCAACGGTAAATTAGGGACCTCTTGTGGCGAGTCACCTGATCTATATGAGGTGAGGTTAGGTTAGGTGGTCTGGGTGATGGGGTTCAGTTAGGTGGTCTGGGTGATGGGGTTCAGTTAGGTGGTCTGGGTGATGGGGTTCAGTTAGGTGGTCTGGGTGATGGGGGTTCAGTTAGGTGGTTTGGGTGATGGGGTTCAGTTAGGTGGTCTGGGTGATGGGGTTGAGTTAGGTGGTCTGGGTGATGGGGTTCAGTTAGGTGGTCTGGGTGATGGGGTTCAGTTAGGTGGTCTGGGTGATGGGGTTCAGTTAGGTGGTCCGGGTGATGGGGGTTCAGTTAGGTGGTCTGGGTGATGGGGTTCAGTTAGGTGGTCTGGGTGATGGGGTTCAGTTAGGTGGTCTAGGTGATGGGAGGATAAGCCCCTTGTGGTATGTACTGTATATGTTCTATGTATTGGTCGTTAAACAATGAGTGGGGGAGGGGAGGGAAGGGGAGGGAAGGGTGGGGAGGGAAGGGTGGGGAGGGAAGGGTGGGGAGGGGTGGGGAGGGGAGGGGAGGGAAGGGGAGGGAAGGGGTGGAAATAGGGGATATGGAGGGATCACGATGTCGATGAGAAGGGTAGAGGAAGAGGAGGAGGTACGGGGTGGACAGGTGTAGAGGGGCAATAAATGTGTTGGCAGGGTGGCGGTGGAAGGGCGGCAGGGTGGCGGTGGAAGGGCGGCAGGGTGGCGGTGGAAGGGTGGCAGGGTGGCGGTGGAAGGGCGGCAGGGTGGCGGTGGAAGGGTGGCAGGGTGGCGGTGGAAGGGCGGCAGGGTGGCGGTGGAAGGGCGGCAGGGTGGCGGTGGAAGGGCGGCAGGGTGGCGGTGGAAGGGCGGCAGGGTGGCGGTGGAAGGGTGGCAGGGTTGGCGGTGGAAGGGCGGCAGGGTGGCGGTGGAAGGGCGGCAGGGTGGCGGTGGAAGGGCGGCAGGGTGGCGGGGCGGCGCTATCAAATATTCATCCAAAATTCCACCTGGTTACGTTCTGACACGTATAACTCTTTATTGCCCCGAACCACTCCACTTCCCTCCCTCCTCCACCTTCGGACACCTCCACCTCCCTCCCTCCCTCCCTCCTCCACCTTCGGACCACCTCTACCTCCCTCCCTCCTCCACTTTCGGACACCTCCACCTCCCTCCCTCCCTCCTCCACCTTCGGACTCCTCCACCTCCCTCCCTCCCTCCTTCACCTTCGGACACCTCCACCTCCCTCCCTCCCCCCTACAACCATCCCCAACACACACACACACACACACACAAAACAACACGTTATCAGTGAGAGCCATCTTAAACAACTACTACCACACACACACACACGGACCAACCAGTAATCACCACTAACGATCGACAGCAGAGTGCCACTATATTGGCTCTCTCTGGCCCTTATCAGCTGACCGTCTTAACTGCTATTGTTGTCACACTATAACGAGGGGGTGGGAGGGAGGGTGAGCCAGACAGTCACTAAGACAGTCGGTGAAGTGGAAATCGAGATAACTGGTTACACTTTGGTCAAGTCCGCTACTGCATCACGCTATAATAATAATAATAATAATAATAATAATAATAATGATAATAATAATAATAATAACAATAATAATAATAATAATAATAATAATAATAATAATAATAACCACTAATGCCAGGTCTTATTAAGCTCATTTTTCTAAACGCTATAATGCTCAAGTAATTAAATCATCGGCTTTTTTGAACGAATGTATATGGAAACCCTTACAAATACTGACACACTCCTATTACCACCTTAATGTTTGAATGTATGTGAGAATACCGTACACACACACACACACACACACACACACACCAAAACGTGTTAATCAACCATATTTTTAAATCCGCGACAAAACCATTTAAATTAATCACAAGACAAGGCAGCAGCACCAACAATCACCAAGACACACAAACAGACACAGACATTAGGAGGAAGAAAAGAATTAACAGATGGATAATAAAAGTTGAGAATAACCGGAAGACAGATGATGGTGGGGAGAGGAAAAGTCCGTCTGGAGAATAACAAGCGATTAATTCTGTGTGTGTGTGTGTGTGTGTGTGTGTGTGTGGGTGTGTGTGGGTGTGGGGGGGGGGGGGTGTTTACTGCCCGATGTGTATAATTTTAACAGTTGTGAAAAAAAATTATACCTTGCAATAAATATTACTTCCGCAAATAATATTTATCAGAGGCGCAAAAAAAAAAAAAACGAAAATATGTGGAAAAAATTATAAGGTGTACAGTCGGCCTCAAGAGTAAGTACACATTGTAGCTGCAAGGTCTGTAAATGGTCTGGTAGCACTGGAACTGTGCATCCAGACCCACGATAAATCTAAACTTCCCCCCCCCCCATTTTTTTTACCCCCTGCCTCACCTTCCTCCCTCCACCTATCTCCCACCCTCCCTAGCACATTCCCGTAAGAGAAGAGAGGGAGGGAGAGTGGTGAAGGAGGGAGGGCAGGGGAAAAAAGGAAGGGGAGGGAGGAGGAGGAGAGCCCATTCGTCAACAGGCTTAATATCACTGGCTATAATATCTTACTTAATATAATCAAAAGACACAACTAAAATATTCAAATTATTTATAACAAAAACATATATAAAACAAAAAATCATTGGTCATTTCATAGTTTTATAAGTTCCCTTAAGAACAGTGTTACCAGATATTTGGGTCCGAACACGACACATAGGTCTATATTTATTCGTGTGACCGACTGTACAAACCAGCTGACGAATCATTATTTCATACAGTGCTCGTATTTTCTGAACATCGTTTTTCGAACACTAATTTATGCCAACAGTTGCCAACACAGAATTTGGAACATAAATTTACGAACGGTTTCGACAACGACGGATTTTCCATCACAAAGTTTAAGAAAGAGTTTCAGCCACGATAAAGTTTCGAGCTTAAGATCCGTGCACAAATTTTTCGAACACAATTTCTCAAACTCGGTTTTTTAAACACAATATTTAGAGCATAATTATATGTATCGTTTCCTTCACAACACAACCGTTTCTAAAACACTTTGAAGCACAACTAAGTTTTGAGCGAAGCTGTTTAATAGTTTCGAGCAAAACGTTTCGAACACATAGACTTTGGGTCTCGAACACGAGGCTTCCGACAATATTACGAACATATTCTAGCAACCACAACTTCGAACACAAAAAATCTACGCAGACGTTAAAACACATTCTTGGAGGGAGGGAGGGAGGGAAGGACGGACGGACGGAGGGGTGGGTGAGGAGGAGGAAGGAAGAGGCGCACCAGTGGAGGGAGGGAGGGAGGGAGGGGCGCACCCGTGAAGGGTGGGTGAGAGGGAGAAAGGGAGAGGCGCACCAGTGGAGGAAGGGAAGGCTGCCTTACGATACATAAGTAGTGCGCTACAAATAATACTCTGGGAAAAACATAAGCGAGGAAATATGAGCGACGGCCCTCCAGACTAGCAAGCAATCCCTCCCTCCCTCCCTCCCTCCCTCACTCCTTTCCTTCCTCCCTCACTGACTCTCACTTCTTCACCAACCAGCCATCCCTCCTTCCCTTCCTCCCTCATTCACTCCTCACTGACCCTCACACCTCACTGAACATTCCTCTCTCTCTCTCTCTCTCTCTCTCTCTCTCTCTCTCTCTCTCTCCATTATCTTTCTTTCCTTTCACTTTTCCTCATACCACAGGCTCATACACCCAAACCTATCTCGCTGTACACACACAAACACACACACACACACACAAACACATTAAATAACTTATGTGTAGTATATTGTGCTCTTTAAGCCAATGGGATATGTAGCTAATTATTAGAAGCTGACTAAATTATCATTATCATTATTATTATTATTATTATTATTACAATAACAATAATAATAATATATAATCAACAGTATTGCTATTAATATTTCTATCATTGTCATTATTATTATTAGAATTATAAACCATCACTGGAGATATTATTACAGATATTATTATTATTATTATTATTATCATTATATTATCATTATTATTATTATTATTATTATTATTATTATTATTAGCCAAGTCTCACAATTATCAACAAGGTCACGTGATATTACCCAGCTGTGCTCCCTCTCCCAGCTGTGCTCCCTCTTCCAGCTGTGCTCCCTCTCCCAGCTGTGCTCCCTCTCCCAGCTGTGCTCCCTCTCCCAGCTGTGCTCCCTCTCCCAGCTGGCTCCCTCTCCCAGCTGGCTCCCTCTCACCAGCTGTGCTCCCTCTCCCAGCTGGCTCCCTCTCCCAGCTGGCTCCATCTCCCAGCTGTGCTGCCTCTCCCAGCTGGCTCCCTCTCCCAGCTGGCTCCCTCTCCCAGCTGTGCTGCCTCTCCCAGCTGGCTCCCTCTCCCAGCTGGCTCCCTCTCCCAGCTGTGCTGCCTCTCCCTGCTGTTCTCCCTCTCCCAGCTGTGCTGCCTCTCCCTGCTGTTCTCCCTCTCCCAGCTGGTTCCCTCTCCCAGCTAGCTCCCTATCCCAGCTGGCTCCCTATCCTAGCTGGTTCCCTATCCCAACTGGCTCCCTCTTCCAGCTGGCTCCCTTTCCCAGCTGGCTCCCTATCTCATCCGGCTCCCTCTTCCAGCTCGCTCCCTCTCCCAGCTGGCTCCCTCTCCCAGCTGGCTCCCTCTCCCATCCGGCTCCCTCTTCCAGCTCGCTCCCTCTCCCAGCTGGCTCCCTCTCCCATCCGGCTCCCTCTTCCAGCTAGCTCCATATCCCAGCTGGCTCCCTCTTCCAGCTAGCTCCCTATCTCATCCGGCTCCCTCTTCCAGCTCACTCCCTCTCCCAGCTGGCTCCCTCTCCCATCCGGCTCCCTCTTCCAGCTCGCTCCCTCTCCCAGCTGGCTCCCTCTCCCATCCGGCTCCCTCTTCCAGCTAGCTCCATATCCCAGCTGGCTCCCTCTCCCAGCTGGCTCCCTCTCCCAGCTGGCTCCCTCTTCCAGCTAGCTCCATATCTCATCCGGCTCCCTCTCCCAGCTGGCTCCCTCACTGAAGATAATACACTCGACCCCAATAATCCTACTCAAGTCCTCTTCATTAATCCTCAAGATCATCCCGAGATAAAAAGAAGATTAATCCCCCACCAGAAATAGCAATGAAAATAGAAATCCCATAATCCCAAGAGAAGGTGTGAAATAAGAAGCGGTAGATTTATTGAGATGGTGTGTGTGTGTGTGTGTGTGTGTGTGTGTGTGTGTGTTTTCTCGGGCATTTCGTTGCATTCCTTCTCTTCTACACCCCTCCCTTCCTTCCTTCCTTCTTTCCTGTACGTCCATTCCATCATCAGTCCCTTTCCGTTCTCCATAACGTTATATATTTAACTCCTCTCTTCCTTCCGTCTCCTATACCTTCCTAATACACTTTCTCTCTTTCCTTCCCCCACCCTTCTTTCCCCGTACGTTTTCCTTCCCATTCCATCACATTACCCCCTATTCTCCACCCCTTCCCTCATTTCTGCTCCTCTCCTCTCTAATCACCACCTATCCACAGCTTCTATTAACCCGCCCCCCCCCCCCCCACTTCTAGCCCACCAACACTCCAACCTATCACCCATCCACCAACACCCCCCATCACCCTTCACCCATATCACCCATCCACCCTCATCCTACATACCTCCCCCACCATCACCCCTCACGCTACATTCTTCCCCCCACCACACCCCTCCCCCTACCTCACCCCTCCCCCAACTCACTCAATAAGTCCTCAAAATATCGCTTCTATTCATACCCCACCATCCCCTCCCCCCCCCAACTTGTAAATAGGAATAAAGTGGTAATCGCACGACACACTGGGAGATAATCCAACCACCATCTGCTTCCGCCCGACACATTGGACGGAACAAAGAGCTCGGAGACCCACACCAAAATGAAAACACATTATCGACCAATCTGCTTAATCTGCTAAAGGTGGATTTTTCTCTCCGTTAAATCCCTCGGGGTTATTTTGCCACACACATTTCATAATCCCTTAACACAACACGCCGGGAGAGGGGGAGACCTGATGTGGTGAGCTATCATGTGTGTGGTGGTGGTGTCGTGGTGGTGTGGTGGTGTTGTTGTGATGGTGGTGGTATTGGTGTAGTAGTGGTAGTGGTGGTGGTGGTGGTGGTGGTCGTGGTGGTGGTGGTGGTGGTGGTGGTGGTGGTGGTGGTGGTGGTGGTCGTGGTGGTGGTGGTCGTGGTGGAATTGGTGTAGTGGTGGTGGCGTTGTGGTGGTGGTGGTGTTGTGGTGTTGGTGTAGTGGTGGTGGTGTTGTTGTTGTCGTCCGTGATGGTGTTGTGGTGGTGGTGGTGTGTGTGTGTGTGTGTGTGTGTGTGTGTGTGTGTGTGTGTTATCTTATGATGGTATAGTGGTGTGTGGTGACACTAAGGTCACTAGCTGGCACTAAGGTCACTAGCTGGACACTAAGGTCACTAGTTGGACACTAAGGTCACTAGCTGGCACTAAGGTCACTAGCTGGACACTAAGGTCACTAGCTGGCACTAAGGTCAATAGCTGGACACTAAGGTCAATAGCTGGACACTAAGGTCACTAGCTGGCACTAAGGTCAATAGCTGGACACTAAGGTCACTGGCTGGCACTAAGGTCACTAGCTGGCACTAAGGTCACTAGCTGGACACTAAGGTCACTAGCTGGACACTAAGGTTGCTGGTCTCCCGTTGTTCCCACTTAATGCTCCTTGTCGCCTCCCCAACATCCGTGTACTACACAGAAAAGATTTTACACGTTCCCAGCCACAATGTATAGTACACTAACACCCCCAGAGTGCCAGCCACATGTACACCCCAGAGTGCCAGTCACATGTACACCTAAGAGTGCCAGCCACATGTATACCCCCAGAGTGCCAGCCACATGTACACCCCCAGAGTGCCAGCCACATGTACACCCCCAGAGTGCCAGCCACATGTACACCCACAGAGTGCCAGCCACATGTACACCCACAGAGTGCCAGTCACATGTACACCCCCAGAGTGCCAGGGAGGGGAAATAGTACATTAACCATATATTGTTTACAAATTAATTTTCTTTATGACACGTGACACTGCAACCCTTGACAGTACACCAGACACTGCAACCCCTGACACTGAACCCTTGACATGACACCTGACACTGTACCCCTGACATGACACCAGACACTGTACCCTTGACATGACACCAGACACTGAACCCTTGACATGACACCAGACACTGAACCCCTAACATGACACCTGACACTGAACCCCTGATATAACACCTGACACTGAACCCCTGATATAACACCTGACACTTTAACCCAACATAGAACCCTTGACATGACACCTGACACTGTACCCCTAACATGACACCAGACACAACCAATACGAAGGGATAATACAGTACACTGAACTCACCTGAGACTTATATAAAATGTTCCCTCAGGTCGTCAGCCATACGTCCCGCTACAGACATCATTAAGTAAAATAAACAGAACAATATGCTATATATATCCCCTCCTTGTGTGTGTGTGTGTGTGTGTGTGTGTGTGTAGGAACAATAGATAGATTCTATGACTCGATCCTTTTTAACTCTGATTTTATTGTCTAACCTAACCTAACCTAACCTAAGTTAAATCAACAATTGTTTTCTAAGTTATGAATTCTCAACACCTCTAACTTCCCTCACTTACATTTCTCTTAACCCCTCCCTCCCCCCCTCTAACTTCCCTCACTTCCACCAACTTCCCTCACTTACATTTCTCTTAACCCCTCCCTTCCCCCCCTAACTTCCGCACCTCAGAGGAACACATAAGACATTTACATCCAGGCAAACTACGCCACAAAAATTCCTTTCATTTCGGAGTCAGCGGGGCGGCGGGCGTTTGTGTGGGCGTATCAACTTAATCTCCAGCTACCTGTTAACCCATGAGCGCTAATGAGGTCGCTGCCCAGGTGTGCCCAGGTGAGAGAGTGAAAAGGGTGGAGGATGGGACCGCGGGGGGGGGGGGGGGGTAGGAGGTAGGGGCGGGTTTTTGTCTTAGATGGAAAGAGAAAGACAGACAGACAAAGACAGAGAAACAGACAAAAGAGAGAAGAGAGAAAGACAAACAGACAAACAGACATGTGTGTAGCAGGGTGTAAGTAGGTAGCAGTGTTTGTGTAAGTGTGTATCAGTGTGTGTGTGTGTGTGTCCCAGTGTGTGTATGTGTGTGTATCAGTGTGTATCAGTGGGTGTAAGTGTGTGTATCAGTAAGTGTAAGTGTGTATCAGTGCGTGTAAGTGTGTATCGGCGTGTGTAAGTATGCATCAGTGTGTATGTAAGTGAATAGCAGTGTATATATGTGTATCAGTGTGTGTAAGAGTGTAGCAATGTATGTGTGTGTTTCAGTGTATGGGTTAGTGGCAGTGCAATGGTGAGTGGAGGTGTGAGCCTGAGGGAGGGGAGGGGGGGGGACGGGGGAGGGGGGCAAGTGTTACGAGACACGGTCGGTGGGGGGGGGAGGAGGGGAGAACCAGGCAGCCTGTTTAATGTTGCATGAGGCGTGTGCTGCTCTCAACACGCCCTCCCAGGAGCCACTACCACCAATACACCACCACCAACATTCTCATTCTCCCACAAATAACACCTACCAACATTCATCCATAACTAACACCTACCAACATTCACCCACAACTAAAACTTACCACCAACAACCACCACCAATATTAACCACCACTACTACCACCAACACCCCCACCCCCACCACCACCAACCAAATTACAACACACAAACAGGCCCAAACATATTCCCCCTACGAATACATCACGAAATAATTACATTACAATATTACGACGTATTTTACCTTTTAATATGATTTGTAAAGTAATTTTATATCTATTTTTATCGTGTAGTTCCAGCTAAATTTTCAGGTATAATAATAATAATAATAATAATAATAATAATAATAATAATAATAATAATAATAATAATAATTTCTATTTACCTTTGATTATGTTTTTAGCCCTGTCGTGTGTTGCGCTGTTACACAAGAGAAAGACAGACAGAGACAGACAGAAACAGACAGACAGACAGACAGACAGACACAGAGACAGACAGACAGACAGACAGACAGACAGACAGAGACAAAAAAACTCTACATTTTTGCATTGTACAGAAAAGCGATATATCCAGCCTTATATTTATAGAGACTTCTGATGACAAAAAAAAAAGACAGAGAGAAACGCCTAAATTATGTTCCAAAATGATAAAAAAGAAAAAGCTCCACTGTAAATTAGTTCTCGACTTGACCTTTTGTGATATTGTGTTATAAAAAAGTTCTTACATTTTGTTCCAATTCAATTTAAATTTTTTGTGCGATATTTTTTTCTGTAATTTTATATTTTATGTGAAAATTTCTTACTCTGAACTTTACTTTTTGGATTCGATTTTCTATAATTACTTTGAAATGTTTATGTTGATGTTACTTTCTTGTAATTTTAATTGATTTTATGCGATGTTTTCTCATTTGTATTATTTTTATGCATTTTTTTTAATCGGCAAGTTTATTATTATTTATTTTTTGAAGTGAAGAGATTTTCCCAATATTTCTGATACTTTACAAAAAAAAAAAAAAAATCAACTCCTGTCCTAAAGGGACGTTGGTTCGATCCCGGGGCACTCCCCAGACCACCCACCTAGAACTGACAACCTCATTTTACAGTTGAGGAAGAGAAGGTAATCAAGTACAGTGCCGGTCACGATGTCCCTAATGTCCCTAACTGGCCTTCATTAGACTAAACCATCGTGACGACATTACTACTCAACCTTAGCTACATACGTCAACATAACACCAGTTAGGTTAGGTTAGGTCAAATTGAAGCTAGATAACGGGAATACTAACCCGAGACACACTCTCTCTCTCTGTCTCTCTCTCTCTCTCTCTCCGACCTGAATTATCTCGCAGGGAGCAGGGGGTCAGCTGAGGCAGAGACCCACGCCCACTTGTGACCTCTGACCTTCTCTGGTGACTCTTGACATTTAATTCTCACAGCCAAAGAATAATACCTGTATAGAATTTACGGCTGAGTTATATCTGTGTCGACCCGAGTGATAAAAATCTCTTCGAGTCCATTTGGTAGAGTGTAGAGTCTACCTCCTGACACACTGAACACGGCGATGAGCACACACACACACACACAATATATTCATACTTAACCTAACGTAAACAATGAGTATATATGTATTTGAACGATACATATATTAAAATAGCTTAATGGATTTATTGATATGCCATACAAGGACGACTCCCTCCCCCATCTCTAGCTGCTGCTGCTATAGGGAGCAGGCGCACAAAACTGATGATGATGATATGCACTGGGGATCATCTCAAAGCATTTCGTCTAGTGTTTCAAATTGTAGCGACGAAAAATCTAACGATATTTTGGGGGGGACTGTACAATACAACACGTAAAGTAAGCTAAGTGATGTTACTTGTTCTATTTTTTTGGGGGGGTGGGGGGTGGGAGGGGGCGAAAATTTAATAACTATTCATAGTAAATAAAATTGATAATAAAAAGTAAAATAAAATAATAATGATAACAATAATAACTGTAATATTAATAATAATAATAATGATAAAGAACTATAAAGAAATACAAAAATAGTGAGAAATGCAATACTGTATGTATGTTGTGTTGTCAATAGTAAGAGAAACAATTGAGACCCTGCAATTGTATGTAAATGAGGCAGAAAGTCAGATCAGCAACCTGGGACTTGGTCACAATTTTTGTGATGCCATATGGCAGCAGGGTCTACCATTAGACAACACATTATGCTTCCAATATCTTCCTAGGCGGTAGTACCTCCCTGTTTGATAGCTGTCTAAGATTCCCCGTACAGTGAACATTACCCGAGTGAAGGTTTCTTGTGTTTAATTATGTAGGCGACTGTGATATAGGCATAACCTACTACTTCTTTGCTGACTAGTTTATAACAATACAGCAAATAAGTAATTGTCCAATTTTTACTTCCTTCCTGCTACAGTTAGCAAATAAAAGCCAAACTGTGATTTAAATCAATCAACCCAGATAATTGTAGTTCCAAGTGTCTCGCCTTTGATTTACAAAATAGAAAACTGTGGACAAAGAAACAGACGTGTTGCTGCTTCGAGCTGTCAGTTGGCAAAGGTCGGACTGGACGAGTGTGTGTGTGCGTGTGTGTGTGTGTGTGTCTGTGTCTGTGTGTGTGTGTGTGTGTGTGTGTGTGTCTGTGTGTGTGTGTGTGTGTGTGTCACCTGTGGTTAAAAAGGCGGAAGTTTCAGTCCTGGTGAAACAGTGTAGTCGATTTTACCATCAAATCGACTACACTGTTTCTTTGTCCACACTTCTCTATAGGTCAAAGATGAGGCACTTGGAACTAGAATTATTATACCTACCAAAGTACTAAAAGCATCTACACCATTGGTTCTGTCTACATATACATATTTTAATTCAAAGGTGAAACTCGTTGGTATAGAATCTTTTTTTTATAGACAGCCCCAAGTGTCAACGAGAGGCTTACCTGTCGTTCACACTTATTTTATTAAAGAGCGACACACACACACACACACACACACCTCCAAACACACACACTTTCAATAAACCGTTAATTATTATTATTATTATTATTATTACACACACATCCCTACACATACACACACACACACACACACACCATCGGACTCGACTCTTTCAAAATTCATCTCCCTGTGTACCCTCTGATGCCACCCCCCCCCCCCCCCCCGGTCCCACCAGCGAGGGAGAGTTTCATCAGAGCCAACACTCTCACATAGGACCTTCCATGCTACTCTTAATTGATACAGTTCAGCACAGACGAATCCCACTCTTAACCCCACCCCACAGAACCCCCACTTTCATTCATACACAACCCCTCTCCTACACCTCCAAAACCCCACCCACACACAACTTCATCCTCATCCACCCCAGAACTCCATCTACACGCCCCCAGAGAATTCCCCACGCCCCCAGAGAATTCCACCCCCATCCACTCCAGAAGCCCCCAGAACCCCGCCTCCACTCCCCCAGAACTCCACCTGTACCCCAACCCAGATCTCCTACATTTTCATAAGCATATTTCTCCATCAAAGGTGACAGGGGACGAGAGCTCCAGCCTTTGTCAACACTCAGTATTAACGTGCAGTTTTGAGACAAATTTTTAAACGTAAACTTTTGATGGACTGTTTGAAAGGACTGTTTTGATAGACTGTTTTAAAGGACTGTTTTGATAGACTGTTTTAAAGGACTGTTTTGATAGAATATAAGACTGTTTTAAAGGACTGTTTTAAATGACTGTATTAAAGGACAGTTTTATTGGACAGTTCAGATAAGGGCACACTTGTTCATTTTCATCTCTCTCTATCACACGTGCAGTCGAGGCTCGTCAGTGTTAATGGCAGTAGTAGCAGAGGCGGCAGAGAGAGTATATGTCTGTGTGTGTGTGTGTATGTGTGTGTATGCGTATGTATGTGTGTGTATGCATGTGTGGTTATGAATGGTGGCCGTCATGGCCGGGGGGACACTGCCTGGCCTTACTCTGATGTTCAAACTATTGCACCTTAATTGTCGTCGCAGGCACGTCCCGGTAATTGGGTTTACAATGGTCGCTGGGCCGTGACGGCTACGCCAATAGGCTCTGATTTTCCAAGGGGGAGTGGAGGGGAGGGGAGGGAGTGGAGGGGAAGGGGGGCAGGTGTAAGGCAGCCGACCATCTCTTGTTGGACATTTGATTTTTTTTTTCTTGGGGGGGTCGTGTGAAACTATTAAACCCTATTAGTCTCATTGTCTATTTACTGTACAGGTGTGTATATATAATTCATACATGTATACATAGGAGACAAAATGTGTATCTTAAAACATTAAAACAGACATAAATAGCCTTTGACCGAGGCCAAAAGGATCATCATTAAATAGTGACTTTTATTATGTAATGCAACTGATCGTCTCCGTTTGTCCTGCAGTTCTGATCAAGAAATGTAGCCCAACAGTCGTCAAAGTGAGAATGTGGGTTGTCACCTAGCCAGGAGAGGTTCTGAAGGGTGAAAATAACAGTTGACTGTATCTGAAGGGGGATAATAAACCTCACATCGTACGTCTGCTAGTAATGATCAGCAAACGACTGCCTCAAACTGTCGTATAGCATTGAGACTGGCAACTAACTAGGACATAAACACTATCTTCTTTTCATTTTGGTCTTTTTTTTGTAATCTTAGAAATTCTTATCTTTTATTTTTCTGGTCTCAAATTTCTTTCCAAATTTCGTCACGTATTTCAAGATTTTTCAGCGATCACTAAATCCTTCCCTCCACGATTTTAATCCTCAAGAGATCACGATAAAATCTGGTCTAATCTGTTCTTTGCATAGTTAAAAAGAGATGACCTTAAAATGTGTCCCGATTATACGAAAGTTTTGCACACCTGAATGTTGAAACGTTTACATATTTTTTCAATAAATTTTATACACATGAATGTTGAAACGTTCACAGGAATTTAGAGCAGAGGCTAGGGGGCTCTAAACCTCTATATTTAAAGCGCTATTCTTTGTTATATAACTTTATAAACCCCACGATATATAGAGGACAATATAGAGCACATATATAGCTCTATAATGACGTCACTCTTGCCATACGTCATCAAAAAGCTCTCACACTTATATAGAGCTCAGTTGGCGCTCAAGAAAGCTCTACCCTAAAGCCGTCACTCTCTCTACCCTCACACGACACCCTGCTCTCCACCCCATCCTGAGCCCTTGAACCTTGATATAAATTTCATAGATGATGATAATTAAAATCCTCCCTTTTAAATATAATGAATGAGTTTACCGAGCGAGAGAATGACTGTGTAAGTGTTTTGACTGAATATAATGTTGTTTTTGACTGAATAAAATGTTGTTTTTGACTGAATAAAATGTTGTTTTTGACTGAATGAAATGTTGATATTTTTGACTGAATAAAATGTTTTTGTTGACTGAATAAATAGTTGTTGTTTTTGACTGAATAAAATGTTGATGTTTTTGACTGAATAAAATGTTTTGTACTAAATAAAATGCGGTTATAATTCTACTACTAATAATAATAATTGTTTCGAGTTTTAATCCAGTTACTAGAGTATCAGTGTATAATTACTTGTCCTTCCTTCCTTCTTTCCTTCCTTCCTTCCTCACTCACTGATTCATAGACAGAGATATTTTTTTTAATTAACCCTCGGTGAAGCTTATGACCAAATTCTCAACTCCATCCTTATTAAAACTGCTAAAGGAAAATGCGTGTTTACTGTATCCTGTAACGTTAATTATCCTGTAGTGCTAATTATTCTGTACCGTCAATTATTCTGTACCGTCAATTATTCTGTACCGTCAATTATTCTGTACCGTCAATTATTCTGTACCGTCAATTATCCTGTACCGTCAATTATTCTGTACCGTCAATTATCCTGTACCGTCAATTATTCTGTACCACCAATTATTCTGGACCGTCAATTATCCTGTACCGTCAATTATCCTGTTCCGTCAATTATTCTGTACCACCAATTATTCTGTACCGTCAATTATTCTGTACCGTCAATTATCTTGTACCGTCAATTATTCTGTACCGTTAATTTTATCTTCAAACTGACGCTGAAGAAATACAATCTTTGGTAGAGTTTCAGTGTAACTTTTCCGCCATTTTTATAGTTTAACTTGATTGTGTCCATTAGGTTTATTCAGACGAGGAAAATTGATCCTGAAAACCTTTGATTTGTGGAGGCTGGAGGGACAGGTGGTCTCTCTCTCTCTCTCTCTCTCTCTCTCTCTCTCTCTCTCTCCTCCTCCCTCCCTTCTTCCAGTCTACTTTACTCTCTCTTTCTCCTTTTTATTTCCTTCTCTTTATCTCCTTCTAACTCTCTTTTCTTTCTCCTTCGTCTCCAATGCTCTCTCCCTCTCATTCTGTTTCTATCTTCTCCATCCACTTATCTCACACTCACTCTCTTTCCTATCTCTCTTTCCGGCTTCTTCTTTCCTCACTTCCTTTCCTTATCTTCCTCCCAAGTTCTTTTCTTCTCCTTTTCCTCCTTCCCTTCTTCCTTCCATCCCTCTCCTCCCGAGCTAATTCACTCACGTCTTCTCCTTTTCCCTTCTTTTCTTCCTCTGCACCTTATCTCCCTACCTTACCATCTCCTCTTCCCATCTCGCCTCCTCTTCCCATCCCCCCACCTCACCTCCCCTCCTTATCTTCTCCCCACCTCACCACCCCCCTCCCCCCACCTTACACCCGGCTCGCCTCAGGTAAGTCTATATCCAGGACCAGATTATCCCCAGTAATTACACGAGATAATACACGGTGAATGTGACCAATAAGAGCGCTCGTATCGAAGGTAGTTCTGGGGGTGAGTAGGACGGGGGGGGGGGGAAGGGGGAAGGGAGGAGGGAGGGATAACGTGGCTGTGTTCCTCAGAGGTAGATAAGACGTGGTCGCAGTACCTACTAAAATTAATGCGAACTGGATTAAAAAAAAAAAAAAGTTATTTTCACCACCAAAGAAATTATTATTATTATTATTATTATTATTATTATTATTATCGATTTTTTTTACTTATTTCTAGAACATTATGAAAGTAAGTTCACAATGGCAAGATCTATTTTCATTTAAAACATCCACTATAATAACAAGCAAACTATACCTTAACTACCTTAGATAATATTACTTTAATAGTCATCCTTAGACCAATTACTAACTCCTATTGACATTATCTTCGTCCTTATAAACAGAACGGTTTCAAATGTCGGAAATCCTAGGCAAATTATTTTCATTTCGCAATTTTCGCTATTTATCGTGGCTATTTTATTTTATTTTTTTTGAGGGGGGCGAAGGAGGTTGTGGCGGAGGGAGAGTTTGTGGGGATAAATGTGGGAGTTTGTGGGAAAATGGATAGTTTGTGAGGGAAATGGGAAATTTGTGGGAGGAAATAGGGAGTTTATGGGGGAAATAAGGAACCTGTGCGGGAAATGGAGTGTTTGGAGGGAATAGGGAATCTGTGGAGGAAATGGGGAGTTGTTGGGGGAATGGGGAGTTGGTGGGGAAATGGGGAGTTGGTGGGGAAAATGGGGAGTTTGTGGGGGAAGCATGGGGGAGTTTGTGGGGGGAATGGGGAGCTTGTAGGGGAAAGGAGGAGTTTATGGGGGAAATATGGAGTCTGTGGCGAAATAGGGAGGAACTACTTTTGGGAAATGATATGTAAGGGAAACATACCTATATGCTTTACTTGGTCAATGTGTCTTTAAGTTTATTAGAGACGTTTATCAGAGTCTTGATCACTAATGGTTTAGAAACAATGGTAAGAACATTGCTGAACTTACTACTACTACTACTACTACTACTACTACTACTACTACTCTTATTACTTTTTTTTTATATGGCTTCCAGCCTCGCCCAATAGCCACACCTTCGCCACCATTTAATTACCGTAATATTAAATATCCTAATACATAAGAAGCTATCCTATCTGTGTTAAATTAGTTGAGCCGCAGATCCATGCGGCATTCAGTGACTGTAGCCTCATAGTCAATATCTGCAGCAGTTGTCGGAGTAGGGGCAGAAGCTCTCGTTCCCCTGAGGCAGAGCAAAGCCGACCGAAGGAGAGGGAAGGACAGTCGACATCTCATCCAGGCTGTAACGAAACTTCTGGGCTGCTGCTTCTGTTCGGAGATCACCTCCGCGAGTCTGGCGTAGAAACATCTTGCACTTGATCCCATCCCAGCAGAGGTTGTGAACACTAGAGGAGTGAAGCTGCCTTGATCAACGTTTTGGATTCTCTCCCCATATGCCCTTCTCTTGTCGTTCTCGTTCCTCCTATGTGCAGCATCGAGAGCTAGGTTACGGTGACATGCGGCCATGGGATCAAAAATCCTGATGTCGAAGAAAGCTCGCTGTCCCCGCGTCCAGAATCCTCGAGCACTGACGTCCACACGGGCTTCGGTAGATGTGTTTGAAGTCCTATTATTACTACTACTACTATTAACAACAACTGATACTACTACTAACTACTATTAACAACAACAACTACTACTACTACTACTATTAACAACAACAACAACTACTAACATCAACCATTAAACAAAACACTCTCCCTACACTTCCCTTGTAACCCTAACATAAATAATAACAATAACTTACAACCAGAGTTATTAAGTCCATAACAATACCTATAATAAATCTTTCACCTCACACAAGAAAAAAACAAAACATTATCATTAAATATAAAAGGTCATATATCTATAGTTGTATAATTATGAATGAACACGTAAACTCGAGTCGACATTCATTCATAAATTAAGAGTTGTGTTTCCTCCCTACAGTCGGTCGTAGGGATTCATTCATAAACATTAACGAATTTATAAAGAAAATGAGAATGTAAATACTGTATATGTTTCTTATGACCTACCAGCTGGCACTCACCCCTGGCACTGTTGGCACTTAACTCCACAGAGTGAACTATTGTACACTACTGACACACAAGACTTATGGTGCCTGACACTTGTGATTGATTCATTCTCCCGAGATATTTATGACTGACGTTTTATATATCGAGGCATTTTGGGGCTGACATTTTATACAGTGGAGCATTTCTGGCTAATGCCTCTTGGTTGGCACTCTATGTTGAGGCACTTACAGCGGCCATCTTGAGTCCAGACATGTTAAGTGTGTTTTGGTTAACCACAAATTTAGAATACAGTCAAGATTCTTTTGTTTTTTCCCATACACTAAAATCAGTGTACAGTTATATCGTGCGGAAATAAACTCTTTTTTATATTTTTAGTTGCTATGACAGTTAACATTTGTCCAGTGCACTCACATTAAGATGCCACCTGTTCCTTGCCAAGTGCCACCGGTTCCTGCCCAGTGTAACCGGTTACTGCCCAGTACCACCGATTTGTGCCCAGTACCACCGGTTGCTGCCCAGTACCACTCGTATTTGCCCAGTGCCATTCAGTATTTGTATTCCAGCCAGCAGTTATCAGAGTCACCAGTACACAGAAGTGCCTCAACATACAGTGCCAGTCATAACCCTACCGGTACTGGCAGTGCAACATTACCGGGACTTTACATTAAAAGCTTTATGACCCTGCCAATTTCACCAGTACCCGGTAATGCCACACGCACACTCATATACATCACTAACTAAACCTTCATCCCTCAGTGCCGCCAGTACCGGTAGTGTCAGTACTAACCCTACCCAGCAGTGCCAGGCTCACTGTGTCACACCCTCACGCCCGGTGCCCCGTCAGCGGTCCGCCACTCACCATCTGCAAGGAAGGGAACACAAAGATAATTTCTTTTAACTGAGTCAAAGGCCACCTGAGATCAAGACTTACAAAGGTCACCTGAGGCCAAGACTTACAAAGGTCACCTGAGGTCAAGAATTACAAAGGTCACCTGAGGTCAAGACTTACAATACAACCCATGAGTCACCTGAAAATTAGACACCTTAGATTTCACTTGGTTAGGTTAGGTTAGGTTAGGTTAGGTTAGGTTTGGTTAGGTTAGGTTAGGTTAGGTTTGGTTTGGTTTGGTTAGGTTAGGTTAGGTTAGGTTAGCATGGGTGTTGAATCATCAGGTGAGTTAAGTTGGGGTATCTAATTTTCAGGTGATCCTAATTAAATATGAAATAAATTATATAGAACTTTACAGGATAACAAACAATATATTTACTGTACATTTACACTGAATAAAAAAAACAAAGAAGAATTTATATATATGTTTTACTTGAAAATTAAACATAAAAGGTAAATGTAGCCACAAAAACCCTTAAAACTTATAGGTAAACTCAATATAAACAATGTAAACTAGTAGTAAATTACAGAAAACAATAGATAACTTCAGGTAAACTGTATAAGTACACTGTAAGTAAACTCGTAGTAAATTATGATAAACTCCAGGTAAACTCCAGGTACACAAGAGGTAAACTCCAGGTAAACTCATGGTACACAATAGGTGAACTCCAGGTAAACTCATGGTACACAATAGGTAAACTGAAGGTAAACTCATGGTACATATTAAACTCCAGGTAAACTCATGGTACACAATAGGTAAACTGAAGGTAAACTCATGGTACATATTAAACTCCAGGTAAACTCATGGTACACAATAGGTGAACTCCAGGTAAACTCATGGTACACAATAGGTAAACTCCAGGTAAACTCATGGTTAATATCAGTTAAACTCCTGTTGTATTCTAGGTATACCTCAAATAAAGTCGAGGAAGACCCAGATTATTAAAAGTAAACTGTAGGTACTGTAGACTCTAGGTAATCTCCAGGTAGACTTCCGATAATTTATAGGTAAATCAACTAAATGATGTAAACTCCACTGAATGATGTAAACTCCACTAAATGATGTAAACTCCACTGAAATTCGACAAATAACTATATACCTCAGCTCTAAGATCCAGCAGTGCCACACGAGTACCCGAGTGCTAATCGAGCATCTCAGAGTACCGTGGCAGGCACTTTATAATGTCACAGTGCCAAGCGGGTGCCAGGGTTAAGAGTGACATCATCAAAGTCATATTTATGCCATCCCTGTTGTCTGACCACAGCTCGTCCTTGTTACATACTTTTTTCCTGTGATGATCTATGTTCTTTCTGGTAAGAGTTCTTGTATTTCCTGGGAATGCATATTTTTTTTTGCCTAGGATGATGTATGTTCTCACCTCTGGGCCCAAACTCTAGTATGTCCTGAGAATAGAAACGCTGATTTTTTTCAGAGGTTCACCTATGTCCTTTACCTCTGGTAGGGTCTACCAACTCTAGTAATTCAAATGCTGACTTTTTTTTTTAGGGTGATCTATGTCCTCACCTCTGGCACGAACTTTGCGTCATGGGAATGTGAAAGTTAAGTTATTTTTTTCCGTATTATGATAAATGTTGTTGTTTGTAGTATACAGACATAAATGTTCACTAGAATAATATACTTGGGTGTTTACATAGAGCGCGAGTAATATATTTCCTTGAAGTGATATACGTATATTTCTCCTTATAGAGCCGAGGATATATATATTGTGTGACGAGCGTTCATAAAGAGTGTGTGTGTGTGTGTGTGTACGACACACAATTCGCAGTGTGTACACAAGCAGGACAGAGGCGGTGTGTGTATGCAGCTGCGGGAGACCCTGTTGGTAAGTAAGTTAGCGAGGCGGAGCTGCTGGTGGTGGTGGTGGTGGTGGTGCCAGAAAAGACGCAAAACAACGACAGAAGCAACAACCATACTGACGAAGGCTGAGACGACCACCACCACCAGGACAACGATGGTGGGTGAGTGGGTGGGAGGGTGGGTGAGTTATAGGGTGGGTTGGCGGGTGAGTTAGTGGGTGGGTTGGCGGGTGAGTTAGTGGGTTGTTTGGTGGGTGAGTTAGTGGGTGAATTGGCGAGTGAGTTAGTGGGTTGTTTGGTGGGTGAGTTAGTGGGTGGGTTGGCGGGTGAGTTAGTGGGTGGGTGGCAGGAGGAAGGGTGGGCGGCCATAACCAGCAGGCGGGGCGGTGCAGTAAAACAGAGAGGCTGTGGCCAGACGCATTACCACAGCTTGATGCAACTCCCACCCTGACTTATGGCCGACACACGCAAACAACCCAACCACATCACGGTCCTACGATGAATCTCCTTTCCTCCCACCCACCCACGCACTCACACATTCACTCAACACACTCAATCACTCAACACACTCACTCACTCACCCACGCACTCAACACATTCACTCAACACACTTAACTTACTCACTCATCCACTCACGCACTCAACTCACTCAGTCACTCATCCACTCACGCACTCAACACATTCACTCAACACACTCAACTCACTCACTCATCCACTCACGCACTCAACACACTCAAGTCACTCATCCACGCGCCCACCCACTATGCCTCGCACTCACTCACACCCACCAGCCGTCCTTCACCCACGCCCGGTACTGCAGCCCAAGAAGTGTTTGAACTCCTCAGGAACTACATGACCCGACCCGACCCGACCCGACCCTAACCTAACCTAACCTAACCTAACCATGGCAACAAGACTCCTCCAGGAAGCACCTAGGGACATGTCTAAGATAAGCAAGTAGCTGGTTGACGTCTTTCTGTGGTATTCAAACTACACATGTCACTTGTTATCACCTCAGAGAGAGAGAGAGAGAGAGAGAGAGAGAGAGAGAAAACATGCACCGTGAGACACATCTTTCTCACCCGTAAAACACAACGTCTTAGTAAATTTATGACACTGCAGCCCCCCCCCCCCCCCCACCTTCCGTCATTCACACTTATTCAACATTTTTTCCTCCCGCTAACATGAACAGAACACGACCCTGACATGTTTCTTCCAGTGGTCAGTAAACAGTTTGTGTGGTGGTGGTAGAAGGTTTGGTTAAGGTGTGAGCTGTAGAGAACACCCGGGAGGGGGGAGGGTTTCTAACGCTTAAGAGAGACCATCTGTGTGTGTGGGGGGGGGGGGGGGGGGAAGGAGGAAGTATCATAGAAAAACATTGTGGCCAGGCGCTAGAAACAACTGTGGCCAGGCGCTAGAAAACATTGTGGCCAGGCGCTAGAAAACATTGTGGCCAGGCGCTAGAAACAACTGTGGCCAGGCGCTAGAAAACATTGTGGCCAGGCGCTAGAAAACATTGTGGCCAGGCGCTAGAAACCAACTGTGGCCAGGCGCTAGAAACCAACTGTGGCCAGGCGCTAGAAAACAATGTGGCCAGGCGCTAGAAAACATTGTGGCCAGGCGCTAGAAACCAACTGTGGCCAGGCGCTAGAAAACATTGTGGTCAGGCGCTAGAAAACATTGTGGCCAGGCGCTAGAAAACATTGTGGCCAAGCGCTAGAAAACATTGTGGTCAGGCGCTAGAAAACATTGTGGCCAGGCGCTAGAAAACATTGTGGCCAGGCGCTAGAACAACTGTGGCCAGGCGCTAGAAAACATTGTGGCCAGGCGCTAGAAAACATTGTGGCCAGGCGCTAGAAAACATTGTGGCCAGGCGCTAGAAACCAACTGTGGCCAGGCGCTAGAAAACATTGTGGCCAGGCGCTAGAAAACATTAGAATTAGGTACTAGAAACCATTGGGGGTCTGGAGACAGAAACCAGCACTAGAGACTCCAAAGAGTATACACAATACTGGCCAAACACCCCCTGGGACTACCCCCTTACCCCCTTACCTACCACTACCATACCCCCTTTACCAACCCCTACACCCCCTCCTCCCTTACTTACCCTTCCCCTTTACCAACCCCTACATCCCGTCCTCCCTCACCTACCCCCTTTCCCTTACCTACCTTTAACCCCCCCCCCCAACACCCCCTTCCTCCCTTACCTACCCCTACCCCTACCCCCCTCTTGCCCCTACCGACCGCTGACATAAGCCGTGGAGGAAAGAGGAAGAAGAGTAGGAGGAGGAGTTGGAATATAAAGAGTAAGAGGGGGAAGAGGAGAGAGAATAGGTAATGGAGGGAAGATGGAGGAAGAGGAGGAGAAAGAGGCTAAAGGGAAAAAGAAGAGCCCCCGTGACGCACTGTAGCCCCGTGACGCACTGTAGCCCCGTGACGCACTGTAGCCCCGTGACGCACTGTGACCCCGTGACGCACTGTGACCCCGTGACGCACTGTAGCCCCGTGACGCACTGTGACCCCGTGACACACTGTAGCCCCGTGACGCACTGTAGTCCCGTGACGCACTGTAGCCCCGTGACGCACTGTAGCCCCGTGACGCACTGTGACCCCGTGACGCACTGTGACCCCGTGACGCACTGTGACCCCGTGACGCACTGTAGCCCCGTGACGCACTGTGACCCCGTGACACACTGTAGTCCCGTGACGCACTGTAGCCCCGTGACGCACTGTAGCCCCGTGACGCACTGTGACCCCGTGACGCACTGTGACCCCGTGACGCACTGTGACCCCGTGACGCACTGTGACCCCGTGACGCACTGTGACCCCGTGACGCACTGTGACCCCGTGACACACTGTAGCCCCGTGACGCACTGTAGCCCCGTGACGCACTGTGGCCCACGACACATCTTTATGGGGCGACCGTAAAAGTCCCGAGAGAAATCCACCCGGTGAGGCAAGATGGTGGTGGTACCTAACCTCACCATCACCACCATAACCTGACCACACCATAACCTCACCATCACCACCATAACCTGACCACACCATAACCTCACCATCACCACCATAACCTGACCACACCATAACCTGACCACACCTTAACCTCACCATCACCACCATAACCTGACCACACCTTAACCTGACCACACCATAACCTCACCATCACCACCATAACCTGACCACACCTTAACCTCACCATCACCACCATAACCTGACCACACCATAACCTGACCACACCTTAACCTCACCATCACCACCATAACCTCACCAACACCACCATAACCTCACCAGCACCACCATAACCTCACCAGCACCACCATAACCTGACCACACCATAACCTCACTATCACCACCAAATCCTCACCATCACCATAACCTCACCATCACCACCATAATCTCGCCATCACCTTAACCTCACCAAACAACACCATAACTTTTCCATCACCACACCATAATCACACCATCACCACACCACCACCACTATAACTACACTATAACCTCACCATCACCACCATAATCTCGCCATCACCTTAACCTCACCAAACAACACCATAACTTTTCCATCACCACACCATAATCACACCATCACCACACCATCACCACACCACCACCACTATAACTACACTATAACCTCACCATCACCACCATATCCTTCAAACCCCCTCAAATATCCTAACCCCACCACACCTTCAACCACCCCACCACACCTTCACCACCCCACCATCCCGTCACCATATCTTCACCCCGTCAGCATACCTTCACCATACCTTCACTACCCCGTCACCATACCTTCACCACCCCGTCACCATACCTTCACCACCCCGTCACCATACCTTCACCACCCTGTCACCATACCTTCACCACCCCGTCACCATACCTTCACCACCCCGTCACCATACACCGCCCAGTACTAATACCGTCTAGTCATCCTGGCAGCTGAAGCATCACACATCATTGATCTCCTTGCCAAATGCTGACTCAATTACTGTACAGTTCCCCTTGAGGCAGCAGCAGGCGTGGATGTCCCCCTTGAGGCAGCAGCAGGCGTGGGTTTCCCCCTTGAGGCAGCAGCAGGCGTGGGTGTCAATTTGTATATCCCAGGACCCTTTCCACGCCTCTAATTACCACGTTATTGGTTTGTTGTGTCCGGAATAATCACTGCTTGACCTTCTCTGATATACACCATCTGTCTACAGTTGACACACAGGCCATCTGCTCTCACCATCTGTTCACCTGACACATACGCCATCTGCTCTCACCATCTGTTCACCTGACACATACGCCATCTGCTCTCACCATCTGTTCACCTGACACATACGCCATCTGCTCTCACCATCTGTTCACCTGACACATACGCCATCTGCTCTCACCATCTGTTCACCTCTGACACCATCTACTGACATATGACACGAGTACATGTTAACTTATTGGAAGAAAATAAAGTGTTCTAAGTAATGGTTTGATGTTAACTTCCTTCCTTTCCTGATATGACTGAAGTGTTTTACGAGCGTGAGGGTTTCTTTTTTTTAGGTTTTAGTGATATTAATGATTATTCTTAGTGTGATTTTGATTTTGGTAAATACATTAAGAGCCCAAGGTCCTCCTCGTGCCACTCACCACCGGCAGTAGAAGGCCCTCCTCGTGCCACTCACCACCGACAGTAGAAGGCCCTCATAGTGCCACTCACCACCGGCAGTAGAAGGCCCTCCTCGTGCCACTCACCACCGACAGTAGAAGGCCCTCATAGTGCCACTCACCACCGGCAGTAGAAGGCCCTCATAGTGCCACTCACCACCGGCAGTAGAAGGCCCTCATAGTGCCACTCACCACCGACAGTAGATGGCCCTCATAGTGCCACTCACCACCGACAGTAGAAGGCCCTCATAGTGCTACTCACCACCGACAGTAGAAGGCCCTCATAGTGCTACTCACCACCGACAGTAGAAGGCCCTCATAGTGCCACTCACCACCGACAGTAGAAGGCCCTCATAGTGCCACTCACCACCGACAGTAGATGGCCCTCATAGTGCCACTCACCACCGACAGTAGATGGCCCTCATAGTGCCACTCACCACCGACAGTAGAAGGCCCTCATAGTGCTACTCACCACCGACAGTAGAAGGCCCTCATAGTGCTACTCACCACCGACAGTAGAAGGCCCTCATAGTGCCACTCACCATCGACAGTAGAAGGCCCTCATAGTGCCACTCACCACCGACAGTAGAAGGCCCTCATAGTGCCACTCACCACCGACAGTAGAAGGCCCTCATAGTGCCACTCACCACCGACAGTAGAAGGCCCTCATAGTGCTACTCACCACCGACAGTAGAAGGCCCTCATAGTGCCACTCACCACCGACAGTAGAAGGCCCTCATAGTGCCACTCACCACCGACAGTAGACAACAAATCACTGCAATAATCGATCGTGTCAACCAATAACCCTCGCTAGTGTACAACAGCCCCGCCGCACCGTCCAGATGAAGGGGCGTCTCTCTCAATCATTACACTCCTCTACCAACAAACACCTCCCTCCCTCTCTCTTAACTACCATATTCCTCCTTCCCTCCCTCTCTCTTAACAACCATATTCCTCCTTCCCTCCCTCTCTCTTAACTACCTCCCCCTCTCCACCCTTGCTTCTCCTCTCTATCAATTCTGTTTTTCATCTTTGATTCATATTTCCCCCCTTTCTTTTTTGTGTCCCCTATTGAGAGAGAGAGAGAGAGAGAGAGAGAGAGAGAGAGAGAGAGAGAGAGAGAGAGAGAGAGAGAGAGAGAGAGGAGGTCGGGTTATCATCATCACACACTCGCCACACACACACACACACACACTCTCCAGCGACCCCAACACACCTACACACTTCACTGACTACGCTTTATGGGTTTGGCTTTTTTGCAACCTCTTTATCCCAGGAGTATATTGAGGTCAGTTCCCTTTAACAGTATATACGACACCCACTATACCAGTATATATGGGATTTATGACACCAATGACCTGAGTTCTGGTTAGTGCTGATAACTGTATGGGTCAAATATATAGGTGACATATATGACTTGTACAGATGAATGACGTATATATGTGTATAGTGTATATAATGTATAGGAATGGTGTATAAGAGAGAGAGAGAGAGAGAGAGAGAGAGAGAGAGAGAGAGAGAGAGAGAGAGAGAGAGTAAATATGACGAAGAAAGGCAGAAAAAAGAAAGGGGAAAACTAAGTAGGCCTACCATAACTCCCCTCACCCCTTCAAACATTCAGACTATCTCCGGCCCTCAGTCACCCCACCACCCCACCCCACAAACACGTGTGACCTGACCTGACCTAACCTAACCTATCCTAACAACCCCACTATTGTCAATTAAACCGTACCAGCCTCCCTCCGTCACCTAACCCTCTCCCTCACACCACTCCCTCCATCACTCTCCCTCATCCCTAACTCCCTCCCTCACTCCCTCCCTCATCCCTAACTCCCTCCCTCACTCCCTCCCTTTACCCTTCACTACACTAGAATGGACGAGAAATTAATATGCAATGGCTCTCCCCGGCTCACCGTAGCCCTTAATATATTCACTTAGTATACAGTTACCCCTTTATACCCCTTACCTTATACCCTTTACCTCATACCCCTTAATATATTCCCCTTAGTATACCCTTTAACCCCCTATTTCATACCCATTAATATATCTTCTTTTATATATCTACACATGTACTTCAATATAACCCCCTTTAGTATACCCTTTAAAATATACCCTTTGATAAATATACCCCTTAAAATGTACCCTTTGATAAATATACCCTTTAAGATATACCCTTTGATAAATATAGTAGCCCTCAATATATACAGGGTGACAGCGACTGATACGTGTGTGTGTGTGTGTGTGTGTGTGTGTGTTAGTCTCTTGGGTAATGATAGGTGTATATAATCTTTCCTCAGCTATTATTTTTTAGCTTTCTTAGCTGTAGGTGTTATAGCTGATGAGGTTATGTGTCTCTCAGGTGAGTTCTGTCTGGTGTGAGGTAATGTACTGCTGGTTTTTTTTATACAGTATATGGTATAGCTTTTGACGTAGGGTGTTTTTAGCTTCGAGTTAGTTTAAGGTAAATAATTATGTGTATTTTTTTCTTTAGCTGTAAAATATTGTGTAACATTTTTTTTTTCATGTGTTTAGCTTTGAAGAGTTAAAAAGTAATATTTTTCTCGTAGTTTAGCTGTAATTATATATATTAAAGCATCAACAAGTTTAGCTTTTTCTTGACGCTATAGCTGACTTCTTTCTTAGCTTTGTTTCGACAGGTTAAAACAATGTCTTTTTTTCCTCTCTTCTCCTTCAAGGGATTAGTCGACCTTGAGGCAGTTTGAAGTGCCACTCAAGACGTCACGAGGATGTAAGAGGAGAAGCGACTTAAAATGTATCAGAAGAGGAGGAGAACAATGAGAATGTTTGATGATTGAGAGAATAAAGAGAGAGATAAAAGAGAGATAGGTCTCAATACCCTCCGAGAGAAAAAGGAGGGAGTGAGAGAAGAGAGAGACTCACATGCCTGTACCCACCTCCAGGCTCTCTCTCTCTCTCTCTCTCCTTCCACACACTAAGCGTGTATATTGTCAGTCATCAATATCCAACTTCCTAACACTCGAGCGTTGAGGACGAGCCTGTAATTGGGAAGGATAGAGGATACGATGTATGTCAAGGATGAACTGGCAGGATAGAGGATAGGATGCAAGTCAAGGATGAGCTGGCAGGATAGAGAATAGAATGGAAGAGGACGATGGGAGAGAAGGATGGAGCAATAGACTAAAGAGGGAAAGGTGGGAGAGGAGAATGGAAGGGAAGAGAATGATGGAAAAGGAAAGAAGCTAAGAAGGGGAGAGAAGGATGGAATGGGAACGATGGATGGAAGAGAGAAGTTTTTTACAGTAGGCATTAGAGTAGTGACAATTTACACATTTACAACTACTATTACAAACATAATTTACAAAAAAGTGTCAGATTCGTGTTGATTTACAAAATACTTAACCCATATATAGAATGAACAAGTGGGTATGATAAACAGTGACGCTATTGCATTTACAAACACGAAAAGTACCCGAATAAAAATCCCAGATATGTTTTCAATCATTTACACTTATATATCGTTATATTCCGGTGATTTACGAATGGAAACTAAAACACCTTATATAATTTACACCCAATAATTTACCAACTCATTTACAGCCATGATTTACAAATGGATTATATTATTGAAAGCCAAAATATGCAAATCTTTTACATACAAATTTACAGGCGAAGGAGTTATAATCAAAGTACAGCCATTTGCAATTTACAAGCTCATTTACAGCCCCGGTGATTTACAAATAGGTACAACCTCCTCACTACACTGTAAACGCCGCCGTTGGCCCAACAATTGGGTGGTGGCCTGTCCATTAAGGCGACGACACCAGTATACAATTCATCTTGTCCTGGCCACGAGAGAGAGAGAGAGAGAGAGAGAGAGAGAGAGAGAGAGAGAGAGAGAGAGAGAACTACCTAGACAGCCAGACAGCCACCTACCCAGACAGCCAGATATCCAACGAATCGACCATCTAAAGTTCTGCATAGTCAAGTAAGTGATACCTCCTCACCCCGCCCTCACACCTCCTTCACAATACCTCACACCTCACTCACACCACCTCACACCATCTCCCACCTCCCCCACACCACCTAACCCCTCCTCCACACCACCTAACCCCTTCCCCACACCACCTAACCCCTCCCTCACACCACCTAACCCCTCCCTCACACCACCTAAACCCTCCTTCACACCTCCCTCACTCCACCTAACTCCCCTTACACCACCTGACCCCCGGCTGACCCCTAGAGGCTGGTAGGTTGTAACAGAATCGCTGGTGTACGCTGCCTGACCGTCACCATTAATGCAGGTAGCCGCTTCCTCCTGATCCCCTTCCACTCACCCTCCTCCTTGTCGGTCCCAGCTTAGGCCCTGGCTGAGAGGAAGGGGGGAGGGGGCGCTGGGAAGGGAGGGGGGAGGAGGAGTGGAAAGGACGACGGGAGGGAGATGGGAGGATCGGGGAAGAGGAAGAGGAGGGAGTATGAGGTGGTGGAGGGGGCTGGAATGGAGAAGGGGGATTGGGGAGGTGAGAAGGAGGGGTATAAGGAGGAGGAATGGAGCTGGGAGTCTGGGGAGGTAGAAGGGGCACTGTTGTTGTGGGAGAAGGAGACTGGGGAAAGGTTAGGTTAGGTTAGGTGACTGCAGCACTATCAATTCCATTACCCTCACCCCATCTTCCTCCCTTTCTCCTTATCCACCCCATCTCTATCCTCCCCCTTCCCCCATAAACCACCCCATCTCTATCCTCCCCCTTCCCCCATAAACCACCCCATCTCTACCATCCCCTTCCCCCATAAACCACCCCATCTCTATCCTCCCCCTTCCCCCATAAACCACCCCATCCCTATCCTCCCCCTTCCCCCATAAACCACCCCATCCCAATCCTCCCCCTTCCCCCATAAACCACCCCATCTCTATCCTCCCCCTTCCCCCATAAACCACCCCATCTCTACCATCCCCCTTCCCCCATAAACCACCCCATCTTCACCCTCTCCATCCGCCCCCATTAACAAGCCCATCTCCACCCTCCCCCATCCACCACCACCACCCTCCCTCCTCCCCATAACCCAGGTCACCCCCATTACTCCAGAGACTAGGTCATCCCACATGTGCCGAGCCTCATAACCCAGCACTAGGGTCATGCTCTCACCTCTTACATTTATGACCGGTGAGGAAACATCCCAATTAGCAGGTGTAGGTAGCGAAAGGGGGGGGGGGGAGAGTAAGGTGTGAGGGAAGGTGGTGAGGTGTGAGGAGGTGAGGTGTGAGGGGGTGAGGTGTGAGGAGGTGAGGTGTGAGGGGGGTGTGAGGTATGAGGGAAGGGGAGGGAGGGAGGGGGGGAATTTTTGCTCTGTGTCAGATTCTCAAAGATTCTTATGTTAAATTTTCGTTCTGCCTTTCAATTTCCCTCTCCTCTTCCTCCTCTCCCTACCTCTTCTCTCCTCACCTCTCCCCCTCTTACCTGGTGGTGATGAGAGAACGCATCTAACTACCTCATTTAAGCAGCGACACAAAACAGGACGACGACTGTAAATTGTCCCCCGTTGAAGTTGTTCTCTCTCTCTCTCTCTCTCTCTTTCTCTCTCTCTCTCTCTCTTCTCTCTCTCTCTCTCTCTCTCTCTCTCTCTTTCTCTCTCCTGTGTGGGGTGTCCGGGATGCTTAGGTAAGAGAAGAAGGAAATAGGGTCAGAAGAGGAAGGAAGGAAGGAAAAACGTTGGAAGGAATAAAAGGAAAAAACTATGGAAGGAAGGAAGGAGAGAAGAGCAACTGTCACTAGATATCCTCTGTAACTCAAAACAAACACCTGGACGACGCTTCTTCCTGACGATTAATTAAAGCAGCGAATGTGATCACCTTTACCTGTCTCGACCTATTCTCTCCACCCCCACCCTCCCACACTCTCTCCCTCACTTCCCCTACCACCACCCCCACACTCTCTCCCTCACTCCCTTCACACTCCCAACACCCTCTCACAACCCCCACCTACCCCCTCACCCCCCACCCTCCACACCCCTCCCCTCTCCGCCATTTGCATCACAACTAAACACACATAATATTAATACTAACAAGAGGTACGAATCTCTGTGATCTTATTTACTATGGCTTAACGTGACGCTGCACTAAATATTGCCAGCAAAGCCCTAACAAGCACAAAGGGGGGGGGGTCGTTAAGGACTCTCCTGTACATTAGAGTTAAGTGGTTATGTCATTGATCGAGACGAGGTGGTTGGTACAGTTCAGAGTGGCGAAATATCCTGTTTTGAAATGATCGGTACATATCGTGGAGGGGGGGGGGGGGAGGCGAGGGTAGTACACTGAGGCACACAAACTGAAACACTACACCCCTTACACCCACTCCAGCCACTACACCCACCCCAGCCACTACACTCCCTACACCCATTCCAGCCACTACACCCACCCCAGCCACTACACTCCCTACACCCACTCCAGCCACTACACCCACCCCAGCCATTACACTCCCTACACCCACTCCAGCCACTACACCCACCCCAGTCACTACACCCGCTGAAACAGTACATCCCTTACACCCACTACACCCACTCCAGCCACTACACCCACCCCAGCCACTACACTCCCTACACCCACTCCAGCCACTACACCCACCCCAGCCACTACACTCCCTACACCCACTCCAACCACTACACCCACCCCAGCCATTACACTCCCTACACCCACTCCAGCCACTACACCCACCCCAGTCACTACACCCGCTGAAACAGTACATCCCTTACACCCACTACACCCACCCCAGCCACTACACTCAACACCCCTTTAACGAGACGAGAACACATTATATACACTAGCGGTGCCGACCTCCCTGTGTACCTGTGTAATGTGTCTGTGTAATGGGTGTGTGGTATGTGTCTGTGTAATGTGTCTGTGTAATGCGTCTGTGTAATGCGTCTTTGTAATGCGTCTGTGTAATGCGTCTATGTAATGCGTCTGTGTAATGCGTTTGTGTAATGTGTGTACGTCTGTGTTATGCGTCTGTGTGATGCGTCTGTGTAATGCGTCTGTGTAATGCATCTGTGTAATGTGTCCATGTAATGCGTGTGTTCATGTAATATGTATCTGCATGTGTCATTATGTTTACCCAACGAGCTTGTCGTATATAAGCTGCTTACGCACTTAATAAATACAAAGTCAACTTGACCTAGTTTGATATGATCCTTTACTTACAATATTGATAACTGATGTACGTGTGTATATGTAAAGTAATATTTATGAAGTATTTTGTCATATACGCTTAGGAGATGGTGTGTGTGTGTGTGTGTGTGTGTGTGTATGATAAACCACAACCACCACATTATCACCAGAATATCAATTAATCCACCACACTCACCACCACCAAACCATCACATCCACCACACACACCACCAAAACAACACACACACACACAAACCACAACACCAACCTTCCCATTTCCACACCACCACAACAACAACAATAACCAACCACAGTCACCACTCAAACCAACCAACCCACCACAACAACCACCATGCCACTACACACTCACCACCACCACAGTCACCACTCAAACCAACCAACCCACCACAACAACCACCATGCCACTACACACTCACCACCACCACAGTCACCACTCAAACCAACCAACCCACCACAACAACCACCATGCCACTACACACTCACCACCACCACAGTCACCACTCAAACCAACCAACCCACCACAACAACCACCATGCCACTACACACTCACCACCACCACAGTCACCACTCAAACCAACCAACCCACCACAACAACCACTATGCCACTACACACTCACCACCACCACAGTCACCACTCAAACCAACCAACCCACCACAACAACCACCATGCCACTACACACTCACCACCACCACAGTCACCACTCAAACCAACCAACCCACCACAACAACCACCATGCCACTACACACTCACCACCACCACAGTCACCACTCAAACCAACCAACCCACCACAACAACCACTATGCCACTACACACTCACCACCACCACAGTCACCACTCAAACCAAACAACCCACCACAACAACCACCATGCCACTACACACTCACCACCACCACAGTCACCACTCAAACCAACCAACCCACCACAACAACCACCATGCCACTACACACTCACCACCACCACAGTCACCACTCAAACCAACCAACCCACCACAACAACCACCATGCCACTACACACTCACCACCACCACAGTCACCACTCAAACCAACCAACCCACCACAACAACCACTATGCCACTACACACTCACCACCACCACAGTCACCACTCAAACCAACCAACCCACCACAACAACCACCATGCCACTACACACTCACCACCACCACAGTCACCACTCAAACCACACTCACCACCAAACCAACCACCATGCCACTACACACTCACCACCACCACAGTCACCACTCAAACCACACTCACCACTAAACCAACCACCATGCCATTACACAATCACCACCACCACTGCCACCACTCAAACCACACTCACCACCAAACCAACCACCATGCCATTACACAATCACCACCACCACTGCCACCACTCAAACCACACTCACCACTTAAACCAACCACCATGCCACCACACTCACCACCGCCCCACCAACACTCGTTACTGTCGATTAATTTTCACCATTTAAAAACAGAACAATAAACTAGAAATTAAATACACAAGCATCGTTTAATATTTTTACTTGTTCAATCATAATAGTTTTTGTGCCAAGTTAATGGGATTTGTCTATTGAAGCTCAGTGGATCGGCGTGAAAATACTGTTATCACAAAGTATGAGGCTTTTTAGTATGGCGAAGGTGTGTGTGTGAGAGAGAGAGAGAGAGAGAGAGAGAGAGAGAGAGAGAGAGAGAGAGAGAGAGAGAGAGAGAGAGAGAGAGAGAGAGGTATATAACATTACAAAGGCTGGAACAAACTTACAGAATCCATTGAGAATTGCTTAAACTTACTGAGGGAAAAATCTTAAAATCCTGCGAGTGACTTTTAGAAAATCCCGCTAAATCTACAAGTAAATTCTGAGCTGTGTAAATGTGTAGTGTGTTGTGTAAATGTGTAGTGTGTTGTGTAAATGTGTAGTGTATTGTGTAAATGTGTAGTGTGTTGTGTAAATGTGTAGTGTGTTGTGTAAATGTGTAGTGTGTTGTGTAAATGTGTAGTGTGTTGTGTAAATGTGTAGTGTGTTGTGTAAATGTGTAGTGTGTTGTGTAAATGTGTTGTGTAAATGTGTAGTGTGTTGTGTAAATGTGTAGTGTGTTGTGTAAATGTGTAGTGTGTTGTGTAAATGTGTAGTGTGTTGTGTAAATGTGTAGTGTGTTGTGTAAATGAGTAGTGTGTTGTGTAAATGTGTAGTGTGTTGTGTAAATATGTAGTGTGTTGTGTAAATGCCTGATAAAAATAACACTTTCTATACCTATAAATAGTGATTCTTTTTGTAAATACTAAATGTTTCAAATGACCAAAAGTCTTATATGCAAATACCGAAACGCTTTATGTAAATGTGTGTGTGTGTGTGTGTGTGTGTGTGTGTGTGTGTGTGTGTGTGTCAGGGATCATTACAGCATAAAGTCGCACATCATTAACGTGCTCTCAGTACGTCTCGGATCATTACACAAACCCTAAATATATTATAATTGTCCATTACAGAAGCTTAAATAAGTCCCGGTCCATTACAGTCAGCCAAACTAAATTAAAAATCATTAAAATACAAAATAAAGCAAAATACAAAATATTGAATTAATATACAAGTCCTGAGCCCTGACAACCCGAGCCCTGACAAACCCTGAGCCCTCAAGTCACGAGCCCTGACAAACCCAAGCCCTGACAAGCCATGAGTCTCCACAAGCCCTGAACCCCCACAAACCCTCAGCCCCCACAACTCCTGAACCCTCACAAACCCTCAGCCCTCACAAACCCTCAGCCCCCACAAACCCTCAGCCCCCACTGTCACATTAAAGGGTCAACTGTTTTAAAATATCCTAATGTCAATATTTCCTCGTAAATGGCGGATAAAACTTCAATAATACATCATTTATTGTCCGCATTATAACCCAAGGTAGAGTCAAGGTGCAATCTGGACGCCATGTTGACTTCAGAGGACGAGTGTGTGTGTGTTGGGTTTAAGTGCATCTGGATTGAGAGATATTGCATGTAAGGGACTTTAAGTTTCAGGTGTGTAGAGATGTACAGGTGTGTGGAGGAAATTTTCAGGTGTGTTGAGGAGATGTACAGGTGTGTGGAGGAGATAATGAGGTGTGTTGAGATGTGCAGGTGTGTGGAGGAGATGTGCAGGTGTGTGGAGGAGATGTTCAGGTGTGTGGAGGCCTTAAAGGTCAGGTGTGGGGGAGAAAATAAAGAAACAGAATCGCTGTGTTTTACTTAATCAAAACATGTAATTAAATTTTATCTGATTAAAACGACTCATATTTTTCTGACCCCCACACAGTTACGTCACCGCCCCCAGACACACACACACACACACACACACACACACACACACACACCTCATATAGAGAGATATATGAAAGTGAGTGGTGTGTGTGTGTGTGTGTGTGTGTGTGTGTGTGTGTGTGTGTGTGTGTGTGTGTGTGTGTGTAAAAATAAAAAATAAAAACCACAAAAACAACAAATTAAAACAAGTAAAAAACAAATAATAAAACGAAAAAGGTAAAAACAAACAACTGAAAAAGAATAAACCAATAAAACATAATTGTCAAATAAAACAAAATAATACAAACACTCGCTCTCTGTCCCTCCTCCCCTTCCTTCTGTTCCTCCTCCCCTTCCTTCAGTTCCTCCTCCCCTTCCTTCAGTTCCTCCTCCCCTTCTCTCCCCACCCCCTACCCTCCTTCTGTTCCTCCTCCCCTTCCTTCTGCTCCTCCTCCCCTTCTTTCCCCTCCCCTTACCCTCCCTCTGTCCCTCCTCCCCTTCCTTCTCCACCCCCTACCCTCTCGCTATTCCTCCGGTGACCAGTGGCTGACGCTCTCTCTCTAGACCAAGAAGAAACTGAACAGGTGGGAGGGAAGACAGGAGACTACCTTGAGTTGACGAGAGATAATTAAAATACGAATCCAGGGGGAGCAAATGGGAGGGGGGGGAAGGGAAAGGGGAAGAGGAGGGAGAGAGGGGAGGAAATGAGAGGGGGAGAGGGGGGTACATGGAGAGGGAGAAAAGGTGAGTAGAAGAGGGGGATGTAAGCGGACAAACGAATGGTGAAAAGAGAAGGAGGGAGACAAAAGTGAGAGAGAGAGAGAGAGAGAGAGAGAGAGAGAGAGAGAGAGAGAGAGAGAGAGTAGAGTAGACTGACGAAGAGGAAATGACAGAATGAATCAGGAAGAAAACAAAGGTAGATCAGGTGGGGTCAGGAAGAGGTCAAGGAATGGTCAGGAGCTGTCAGATGTGGTGTCAGGGACGGTCAGGGGTGATCAGGGAAGGCTAGGGGGGATTAGGAACGGTCAGGAATGAATAAGAAAGGTCAAGGAGGTGCAGAAACAGGAACGGTCAAGGAGGGCTCGAACAATGGTCAGGAAAGGTCAGAGAGAATCAGAAATGGTCAGGGAAGGGTCGAGGAATGGTCAGGAACAGTCAGGGACGAGTCGAGGAATGGTCAGATACGGTCAGGGATAATCAGGAACGGGTCAGGGAGAATCAGGCACGGGTCAGGGAGGGTTAGAAGGGTCAGGAAGGAAGAACAAATTATTGGACGCCTCGATACCGTCACCAAACTCGACCGGACTCACCCAAACTTAACCA
This sequence comes from Homarus gammarus, assembly GCA_958450375.1. Taxonomy (NCBI): domain Eukaryota; kingdom Metazoa; phylum Arthropoda; class Malacostraca; order Decapoda; family Nephropidae; genus Homarus; species Homarus gammarus. Next base: position 106,551 of record CAUDMG010000286.1, read on the forward strand.
ATAAAGTGACTGAGTGTGGAGGAGGGAGACGCTTACTTGTGGTGAGTGATGGCCTGCCCCTTACCCCTTAGTACCCTTTCCCCTTAGTACCCCTACCCCTTAGTATCTTAACCCCTTAGTACCCCTACCCCTTAGTACCCTTACCCCTTAGTACTCTTACCCCTTAGTACCCTTACCCCTTAGTACCCTTACCCCTTAGTACCCTCACCCTTTACCTCTTAGTTCTCCAGCCCCTTACCCCCTTAGTACCCATAGTGGCCAAATAGTACCATCATATATTACTACTACTGCAACTACTACTACTAGCCTCCTACTACTACTACTATTACTACTCCTACTAATAATAGTAATAATTAATAGAAAACATTTATCATTATTACTATTATTATTATTATTATTATTATTATTATTATTATTATTATTATCATCTATTTTGCTGAATAATTCCAACACGAAATACAGAAAAAAAAGCACGCGCGCACACTCACACACACGCACACACACCCACACTCACACGCACACGCACACACACACAGCAAAAAACAGCTGGTCTAAAAAATGAAGAAAAAAAATTAAACCAAAATTGAAACAATATACAATACATTTTCTACAGTAACAACAACAATAACAAAAAATATTAACTACAAAAATTTCTTTTGTAAACATGACAAAAACAACGTCGCCTCCTTTCCATCAAAAGAAACAAATACAAAAATGATGAAAGAAAACGGAGAGTGGGTGGGAGGATTAATTAACATAATAATACGAAGGAATGCAAAGAAAACGAGAGGTAGGGAGGAGGAGGCGGGGATACTCTTCTGTTTTGTTAATATGCAGCAAACATCTTTCATGCCACCCTCTTCCTCCCCTTCTCCCCCTTTCCTCCCCTCCCCCTCCCCACCCCGGCGTCTTTTCACCGCTAGTTTCATTCTTTACAACAACAACAACAACAACAAAATATGAATAACTTTGGTCGAAGGGACAAAAGAGAGAGGCAGACCATTAAGAAGCCCCTCACAATATCTCTCTTTCACTCTGTCTTCTTTTGCCAGAGAGAGAGAGAGAGAGAGAGAGAGGTGTGTGTGTGTGTGTGTGTGTGTGTGTGTGTGTGTGTGGTTCTCTCTACGTTAGCGGCCGTAAATGGAGAATTTCAGGTTGGGGTAAATATTTTGTTTATGACGGTGTGCAGGATCGAGCTACCACCACCCCACCCTCAACCACCACCCACCCTCAACCACCACCCACCTCAATCACCACCCACCTCAACCACCACCCTCAACCACCACCCCCCTCAATCACCACCCACCTTAACCACCACCCACACCCACGCTCAACTAGAGGCTCCAGGCGAGGCTGTGTTGATGACGAGGCCTAAAGAGCATCACAGTGGGTGGTGGTAGTGGTAAGAGGCAGTCACAACCACAGCTATTTACCACAGCAACCACAGTTGTTTACCAAAGTAACTACAGACAGTTATTAACCACAGTAGCACCTTGCTCCACCAACGCCACCATAGTCAGTACCACAGCGCCAACCACCACAGCCAGTACCACAGAGCACACCACCACAGCATCCACCACCACAGCGCCCACCACCACAGCCAGTACAAGTATTTACTTATTCATTCTAAACTGACTCAGGAATGTCAATATTGTTTTTGTTATCCATTTTTTTTTTGTATTTTTCTGACCAAATAAAGCGCTTCAACATCACTCACGCTCACCACCACGGGTCATCACAAGTCACTATAAGAGGTGAGAAAGTCTGCGGTCAACACAACCCACATTTAACTACCTCGGTCACTCATACAACTGATCAACCTCCTAGACTTTTGGTTGACGAGAGAGAGAGAGAGAGAGAGAGAGAGAGAGAGAGACCCTTCCCTCTTCATAGTTTCTTCATAAACTATAATTCACACCAATATCTGACGCCCTGGGCCTCCTCCTCCTCCTCCTCCTCCTCCTCCTCTTCCTCTTCACAATACCCCCAGCGTTCACTCAAGCGTTCAGTAGTTCAGAAACCCAAAGAAGAACGGGTCAGGAACACTCGAAGGCGTTCTCAAAAGGCTCCAATAAGAATCACCCGTTCATTTTCTCAAGTACGGAGGAAAGAGGAAACGTTAACAGTATAGTCTCAGTGTAATTTCGATGCCTTTTTGGAAGTTATTGAAGGGAAATCTGACGTATGACCCTTTCTGGCTAAACGCTAACTTGGGAAAGAGAGGGAGAGAAAGATAGGGGGAGAGGGGGAGGGATGACAGAGGGAAGGAGGATAGAGGGGTAGGGGGGGAGGATAGAGGGGTGGATAGGGGGGAGAGGAAGGGGAGGGGAGATAGAGGGAGAAAAGCGTTCAAGAGTTCAGTGAGATGCAGGGCGAATTCTGGGTGAGAGAGGGGCAAGGAAGGGAGGATGGAATGGGTGGGAAGGAGAGAGGGAATAGGATGAGTATTGCTTGATCTCCGGTGGGTGGCGGAAAGTGGGTGGCGGAAAGTGGAAGGTGGGTGGCGGAAGTTAAGTCACACAGAGGCCCCACACAGCTCATAACAACCACACAACAACCATACAAGAGCTTCACACAGCCTCACACACACACACAGCCTCTCACAACAGCCACAAAAACACAGAGATGGGCACAAGGTGGTCGGATGGAGGCGCCTTTACACTGTGTCCCGCCAAGCATGAACCTCCGCCCCTTCCGCTCGAGATAGAGACAGCGACGCTAGAGGGTGTTGTTGTGGTGGGCCGCGTCTTATCCTACTCCTCCTCCTCTTCCTTCCTTTCCCTTCCGGATTCATCTCTTCCGTTTCTTCTTCCTCCTTCTCCTTCCATTCTCTTCCCTTCCTGATTCATCTCTTCCGTTTCTTCTTCCTCCTTCTCCTCCCCTGCCTGATTCTTCTCTTCCTTTTCTTCTTCCTCCTCCTTCCCCTTCCCTTCTTCATCGTCCTCCTACTTCGTTTTCTCCTTCACTTCCCTCCCCCTCCCCCAGTGCGCCTTATGTCCCCCCACCATTATGAGACCAACGTTTCACCTTCAGGGCATAAATAATATACAGGTTTACCTTACACCTGGCTACACCCAGTACACCTGTAGCCTCAGTACACACAGCCGAGATACACCCAACTCAGTGACACCTTCAATAGACTCATTACACCTCAATACACCATCACCATTTCTATTTCCATGTATCCTACACTCGCTACACCTACACTCGCTACACCTACACTCGCTACACCTACACTCGCTACACCTACACTCGCTACACCTACACTCGCTACACCTATACTCGCTACACCTACACTCGCTACACCTACACTCGTTACACCTACACTCGCTACACCTATACTCGCTACACCTACACTCGCTACACCTATACTCGCTACACCTACACTCGCTACACCTATACTCGCTACACCTACACTCGCTACACCTACACTCGTTACACCTACACTCGCTACACCTACACTCGCTACACCTACACTCGCTACACCTACACTCGCTACATTTACACGTTACAGGCAATCAACACCTTACGCATTGTCTTCTGATCTCACGCCCACCCCTACACCAGGTCCATCATTTCCCACGCCCATCACCGTAATCCCACGCCCATCATCATAATCCTACGCCCATCATCATAATCCCACGCACATCACCGTAATCCCACGCCCATCATCATTTCCCACGCCCATCACCGTAATCCCACGCCCATCATCATAATCCCACGCCCAGCACCGTAATCCCACGCCCATCACCGTAATCCCACGCCCATCATCAAAATCCCACACCCATCACCACCAATCCACGCCCATCAACATAATCCCACACCCATCACCATAATACCACGCCCATTACCATAATCCCACACCCCTCACCATAATACCACGCCCATTACCATAATCCCACACCCATCACCATAATACCACGCCCATTACCATAATCCCACGCCCATCACCATAATCCCTCGCCAATCACCATAATCCCAAGCCCACCCACCACAACAATAGGTAAATAACACAATGGCATTAATTAAAAGTAACTAACTATCTAACAAGGTCATTACGTTACCCATCATTACCTTCCACGTAACAAGCACCAACTGCCCTATATTATATTATCTATACTGTATATCGCCACCAACTATACCGTCATTAATAAGATATAAGCACAGCCGTGTGATAGGTATATAATATAGCGCCATGGTAGTGTGCAGGTATATAATATAGCACCATGGTAGTGTACAGGTATACAACATAACTACAACCAGCCTACAACAGTGGCAGCCACCCACTAGCGTAGCGTGATACAACATACTGCATAACACAGCCCCAGTAATACAATATCCTGCACACTGCACCAAAAACCTTTAAAAAATGAAACACATTCAGCAGTTTTCAAAATGTTGTGAAAATTCTGCGAGGGGAGAGGGGGGAGAGGAGAGGAGTCAGGTGGGGAGAAGAGGGGTGAGGGAGGATGCTTGAGGGGTAAGGTGGGGAGAAGAGGAGTGAGGGAGGGGTGAGGTGGGTCGAAGAGGAACGAGGGAGGGGTGAGGTGAGGTGAGGTGGGGAGAGGGGGGAGAGGAGAGGAGTCAGGTGGGGAGAAGAGGGGTGAGGGAGGATGCTTGAGGGGTAAGGTGGGGAGAAGAGGAGTGAGGGAGGGGTGAGGTGGGTCGAAGAGGAACGAGGGAGGGGTGAGGTGAGGTGGGGAGAGGGGTGAGGGAAAAGTGAGGTGGGGAAGAGTGATGATGGAGGGGAAAGAAGGGACCCAACTACACCCCACCTACACCCCCATACACCCCAACTACACCCTCATACACCGCACCTACACCCCACCTACACCCTCATACACCCACCTACACCCTCATACACTCCACCTACACCCTCATACACCGCACCTACACCCTCATACACCCACCTACACCCTCATACACCCTCATACACCCACCTACACCCTCATACACCGCACCTACACCCTCATACACCCACCTACACCCTCATACACCCACCTACACCCTCATACACCCACCTACACCCTCATACACCGCACCTACACCCTCATACACCCACCTACACCCTCATACACCGCACCTACACCCTCATACACCGCACCTACACCCTCGTAATACACCCACCTACACCCTCGTAATACACCCACCTACACCCTCGTAATACACCCACCTACACCCTCGTAATACACCCACCTACACCCTCATACACCGCACCTACACCCTCATACACCGCACCTACACCCTCATACACCCACCTACACCCTCATACACCCCACCTACACCCCATTCACACTCGGGCTACACATTTTAGTTTCTTTCGTCAAAATGTGAAGAGTGTTCAGGCAAAGCGGGAAAACTTTTTATCAGTTCCTGTGCAGGATGGTGTGAGGGAGAGGGAGGGAGGGAGGGTGTGAAGGAGAGGGAGAGGGAGGGTGAGGGAGGGAGGGTGAGAGGGAGAGGGAGGGAGAGGGAGGGAGGGTGTGAGGGAGAGGGAGGGAGGGGGAGGGTGTGAGGGAGAGGGAGGGAGAGGGAGAGGGAATGTGGGGAGGGAGGAGTGGGGAAGAGTAGGGCGAATGGGGAAGTTGTTGGAGAGTGAGGGAGTGGTTAGAAAAATGGGGGTGTGAAATGGTGTGAGGGAAAGAATGGAGGAGGCTGGGAAGAATGAGAGGAAGAGAGAGAGAGAGAGAAAATAAAATACGGAATGGTAAGACCGAGAGAAATAGTGAAAGTAAATGTGAAAGGAAGAGAAAGTAAGTGAAGGAAACAAACGATATGAGAGAGAGAGAGAGAGAGAGAGAGAGAGAGAGAGAGAGAGAGAGAGAGAGAGAGAGAGAGAGAGGAGTGACCGTCAACAATCCATCATGAAGGGAGGTTATCTTCACGCCAACTTGGTCCTATTGTTGAGTCACTGCCTCTCTCTCTCTCTCTCTCTCTCTCTCTCTCATATCGTTTGTTTCTTTTATTCGCTTTCTATCCCTTTCACAAACACTTACTTTCACTCTTTCTCTCGGTCTTACCATTCCGTATTCTACTCTCTCTCTCTCTCTCTCTCTCTCTCTCTCTCTCTCTCTCATCACCAAAACTAAAATAACATGTTGAGTCTTTAAAAGTTGTTGTCTGGTGTAGAAACAAAGTCTTAGTGAAGTTATAACTTGAAAACCTTAGGCTGTTGTAGACCTTGAACAACAACAACCACTGCCAGAACACCACCTTATGAGAGCAGTAACAACAACAGCTCAGCCTCAGCCCACCCAATTACCCTCTTCAGACCCATCGACTTCATTCTCTATCTTATGGTAATTAAGGTAACATTCTATTATCTTCCTTACTAAGAGTACGTCAAGGTGTACTGGAGGAAGAGGAGAAGAGGAAGAGGAGTGGAGGAAGAGGAGTGGAGGAAGAGGGTATGAGGGAAACGGGATGAGTATAGAGACGAAGGGGAAAAGGACAGGAAGAGGGGAGACTCGAGTAAACAAGGGGAGTCCAATCAAAAGGAGTAAGGGACACAGACGGGAAAGAATAGGGGAAGAGAGAGAGAGAGAGAAGGAAAAGAGAGAAAGAGAAGGAGGGAGAGGGAAAGGTGCAGAGTAAAATGAAAAGTTTCGCCCTATCGACTATGTTAAAAGCTACAATTAATTACAATAGGAACCAATCAGGTGAGGGGAGGGTAGTAGGGGAAGGGTGAGGGGAGGGAGGGGGAGGGAGAGGGAGAGGGTGGTGGGGAGAGGGAGGGTGTTCATTAACTAGAAGAAGCAGGGTAATATAGGTGAGTGAGGAAGGGTAAGGAAGGGGGAGAAAGAGGGAAGGGAAAGGAAGGTGAAAGAGGAAGGGAAGAGAGGGGGAAAAGAATGAAAGGGGAAAGGAGAAGAGAAGAGAAAAGATAAGGAAATGGGAAAGGGGTGAGGGAAGGGAAAGTTTAAAAAAGGTGGAAGATGGAATAGGAGTAGACACCTCTATATCCATTCTCCCTTCCCTCTTATTCCTCCTTCCCTTACAATTTCCTGTTTTCTTGGAAGCGAAAACACAAACTCCACGCGTATGTGGGCAATGACGTGCATCTATTGGTCCTTAGCACTCATGATGTACACTGATTGGTCCCCCTTCCCCCCAACCCGACACTCCTCCCCACCTATCCACCCCCATTATTCCCAATTCCCCATATCCTCCCCAACATCCCACACTACCTATCCCCCCCATCTCCCCACAAGAAGCAATCACCCCCCTCCACCCCACATCAAAAGCTCCTCTGAGGCACACGGGGAAAAAAACCTGGTAATTGATAATGATCCAATTCATTGTATGGACGAGGGAAAAATGACAGCTTGGTTGGGGGAAAAAAATAAGAGTATTAATAATAGCTTAATGTTGGGTGGCGGGGGGGGGGGGGAATACTGCATACCATCCACAGTCGGTAATGTTGGGTTTAGGTTAGGTTATATCAGTTGTCGGGACTTGGGTGAATATATCTGTCTATATAATGATGCATAATATTCTCTCTCTCTCTCTCTCTCTCTCTCTCTCTCTCTCTCTCTCCAATCACAACCACCACCACTACCACCACCACCACCACCACCACCTGGCCACACTAATGCATCATGGCCGCTGCAACTCTCCCAACTTACAGGATAAATCAGAGACCTGTCGACCTGCCCTGCCGCAGCCACTCACCAGTTACTGCCACTACCCCCCAGTCACTCACCAATTACTGTCACTACCCTCCAGTCACTCCCCAGTTACTGCCACTACCCACCAGTCACTCACCAGTTACTGCCACTAACCCCAGTCACTCAACAGGTACTGCCACTATATACACACACACACACACACACACACACACACACACACACACCTCTGCCGAGTTACTACACCACGTGTTTGCTGTTCAACACCTACATTAATCTGTATGTTCACTGTATGTTCCTTCACCTTTCTCTAATGAAGGCTTTTGTTAAACCACCAATGTATGTAATAAGTCATATTGGTCCAATGTATATTTTCAGTCTTCCGTCTGCCATGCTCTTTCAATACACACACACATACCTTAACAAACTCCCCAAGTTCTCCACTTTGTAAAAAATTATTATATTAAAGAACCTTTATAACTTTACGGCCCGTCCTGACCATTGTTCTGAGGGAGGGTGGAGGGAGGGAGGGAGGGAGGGAGGGAGGAGGGAAGGAAGGAGGGAGGGAGGGAGGGAGGGAGGGAGGAGGGAAGTGTAAGTGAGTGATAGGAAATACACTACCCCTCCATCCCTCACCCCCCCCCCTCTACCCCCCAAAGAACAATGAAAACTCGAGGGGTGGGGGGAGTGGGGTGGGGGGAGAGGGGGTTTACGTACAAACTGCACAATAGAAGCCAATTTCGCCCCGGTCCACCTTTCCTAGGCCCGCCTGGTCCACCTTTCCTCGGCCCGCCCGGTCCGCCTTGCCCCGGCCCGCCTGGTCCGCCTTTTCTCGACCCGCCCGGTCCGCCTTGCCCCGGCCCGCCTGGTCCGCCTTGCCCCGGCCCGCCCGGTCCGCCTTGCCCCGGCGCCCCGGCGCGCCTCACCAGTACAATTATTATGCTGTATTTTCCCTCTTTCCGTTCACCTAGCGTTACTCTCGCAATCGGACAGACGGAAGCACTGATGGATATGACTGTGTTCAATGTCATGTATGTATGTATGTATGTATGTATGTATGTATGTATGTATATATGTATGCAAGCGTATCCTTTATATATATATATATATATATATATATATATATATATATATATATATATATATATATATATATATATATGTATGCTGATAACCACCTAGATCACGCGCACCTACAGTGATTTACTTGCATATATATATATATATATATATATATATATATATATATATATATACAGGTGTATATGTATGTATGTATATGTATGTATACATGAAAACGTTTGGTTCAGTATGAATATAAATAAATAAATATTATATATATATATATATATATATATATATATATATTTATATATATATATATATATATATATATATATATATACATATATATATACAGTATGCACACAATATAGATGCATGACTGCAGGCATGTATGTTGTGGGAGGAGGACGCATGGATAACACATTGTGTATTAATGTGATGGACTGCGTGACCTGTACGAACGCATGTGTGTTCGTGAATGCATGCATGACGCAAAATTGCACCCATGTAGTTTTGCATATGACTGCAATTATACGAGAACGTGTGTATGCATATACATTATATATATATATATAATATATATATATATATATATATATATATATATATATATATATATATATATATATAAATATATATATATATATATATATATATATATATATATATATATATATATATATACACGTACATATGTATGTATGAATGAACACACACACACGTACAGCACACACAATGGACGGGTACATAACACAGTAATGCCCACAGAGCTCCTCTCTCTCTCTCTCTCTCTCTCTCTCTCTCTCTCTCTCTCTCTCTCTCTCTCTCCTATTGCACTTCCCTTTTCTGCAATGCTGATCCACAAAACAAAGGACAGGAGGAGGGTGATACGTCACAACGGTATAGGTACTCATACTGTTAAGTCACAACGGTATAGGTACTCATACTGTTAAGTCACAACGGTATAGGTACTCATACTGTTAAGTCACAACGGTATAGGTACTCATACTGTTAAGTCACAACGGTATAGGTACTCATACTGTTAAGTCACAACGGTATAGGTACTCATACTGTTAAGTCACAACGGTATAGGTACTCATACTGTTAAGTCACAACGGGAGGAATTCTCCAAGTAACAACGTAGATAGGATACTCTGTCACACCAACAGGAATACTGATGCGGGACAACGGGAAGGCTACTGGTACCTTACGTCACAACGGGGGAAATAATACCACTGTTAATATACGGGTCAAAGGGAAAAAATGAGTTCCAAACGGCTATATAACATTAATTCACAATCAGGATGTTGATAAATATACACGAACGGTAGTATACTGTAGGCGTAACCCCACCCCAGGTTACAAGAATATTGGGAGAGTGGGAGGGGGAGGGAAGAGTGGGAGGGAGGGGGAAGAGTGGGGAGGGAGGGGGAAGAGTGGGGAGGGAGGGGGAAGACTGGGAGGGAGGGGGAAGAGTGGGGAGGGAGGGGGAAGAGTGGGGAGGGAGGGGGAAGAGTGGGGAGGGAGGGGGAAGAGTGGGGAAGGAGGGGGCAAAGTGGAAGGGAGGGGGAAGAGTGGGAGGGAGGGGGAAGACTGGGAGGGAGGGGGAAGAGTGGGGAGGGAGGGGGAAGAGTGGGGAGGGAGGGGGAAGAGTGGGAGGGAGGGGGAAGAGTGGGAGGGAGGGGGAAGACTGGGAGTGAGGGGGAAGAGTGGGAGGGAGGGAGAGTGGGAGGGAGGGAGAGAGTGGGAGGGACGGGGAGAGTGGAAAGGAGGAAGCGAGTGGGAGGGAAAGACGGAGGAAAGGAGAGTGGGGGGGGGGGTTAGGTAGGTAAGAGGGGAGGGAGACTGCTGAGGGTGGAGCAGGACGAGAGGTACAGGCTGAAGAAGGTCTGACCTGCAGGGCTAGAGAGAGATAGTTTAACACAGGACTTAGGGTGGCGGAAAGTGTAGGTCGAGAGAGAGAGAGAGAGAGAGAGAGAGAGAGAGAGAGAGAGAGAGAGAGAGAGAGAGAGAGAGAGAGAGAGAGAGAGAGAGAGAGAGAGAGAGAGAGAGCCGCACCGCCACTTGCTTGATCTCACTTTGTTTATTAAATCATTTGCATGTTTCATTAGAGAGTCTCGGCCCCCAACTTCATCTTCCTCCGCGGGGCAAAACAGTGCCAAGCCTCAGCCAGCCATCTACCCCCCCCCAACCTAAAACAAAACATCATCTACATCAGTACCTGCACCGACCTTACACGTGATCTTCCTTCCTTCCTTCCTTCCTTCATTCATCGGCGGGTACAGGAATGAGGGGAAAAGGAAGGTCAAGACAGTGCCATCTCACCGCCCACCTCATGTCACCGCTTAGAGTCGACCGTCCTTCCTTAAGCTTGTCCTCGCGTCGACCTTATTGGCCTGAATGGGTTGTTTCTTTTAAGGAGGGGTGGACTAGCTGGCCTGTGTCGGGAAGTACATAAGCGACAGTGTCGAGATAATATTTAGAAGGGAAGTGCCACCTAACACTGCCTTTCCTTCATATATTTAGCAAGAGTGCCACTCTTCCGAAAGTGCCTGACTTGACTTACAGTAAATGGCACTCTCCCGACAGTGCCACTAACACCACCTACCTTAAAGAGGCAAATCAGTGGCACTCACCCGACAGTACCACTAACACCACCGACCACATAGAGGTAAATCAAGTGGCACTCACCCGACAGTGCCACTAACACCACCGATAATGGAGAGAAAAATCAGTGGCACTAACCCGACAATGCCACTAACACCACCAACCACAAAGGTAAATCAGTAGCACTTACCCGACAGTGCCACTTACACCACCAACCACAAAGGTAAATCAGTGGCACTTACCCGACAGTGCCACTTACACCACCAACCACAAAGGTAAATCATTGGCACTTACCCGACAGTGCCACTAACAGCTCAGGCACCCAGGCACTAAAACCCCGTCTCCGGTGTATTCTAAAACAGGGGAAAATATTGGACAGCTGTGATGCAGGTGGGCCGGACGTACACCAATATCCGGCAGCTGGCCCACAGTATTACCAGGCTAAGTCCATAAAGTCCAACAATATTACCAGATAAAGTATTAATATATTACAGCTAAAGTCCATCAAGTCCCACAGTATCAGTTAACGTAAATAAATATTGCACAAAATCAATCTAAGTCCCACGATAGTACAGGTAAGGTCCAACAAGTCCCACAATATTACAGGTTAAGTCCCAATCTACAATATAACATTACGAGTTACAATTCTATTCAGTAAAATATTAACTGAAGACTCCAATTACATACATACACCCCCCTTAAAAAAAAACGACGAATTTTAATATATATCACCTTTTAATTTTTCGTTATTCTTTTTGAGTGACCCTGTAGAAAAATAAAATATATATATATAACCTGGGCGAGTATTTTTTTTTTTTTTTTTGGGACCCTGTATAAGCCATTGAAAATCAGGACCAGTATTATTCTCTCTTTCCCATGACCCTGTATAAGGAGAGGTAAGTAGGATTCCCTCACCTGCTCCGTTAAAGGATTGGGGCAACTTTTCACCCTAAACTCCAGAGGTGAAACATCGACCCAGTTTACCTTGCGGCTTTACAAACTCTCTCTCTCTCTCTCTCTCCTTTTTTTTTAGGTAGCGGATATTGCTTTCAAGGAGGATAAACTTTGTGGAGGTAAAAAAAAAATGTTTACAACTTTGTGACGAGAAGAAATAAAAAGTTACAAGATTGATAGACAGTTAAGTTGGGGAATCTTTTTATTAATTGCAATATAATTCGTCTATCTGACTTGACTTGACTGACAATAGATTATAATTCGTAAAAAAAAAAAAATACATCCGATACATTTTCAATGACTTGACTGATTGACTGACTGAAATGGTAGAAAGATTGACTTTATACAGAAATATCTACATGCACCCCCGGCCCGTTCACCCCCGGCCAGCTCACCCCCGGCCCGTTCACCCCCGGCCAGCTCACCCCCGGCCCGTTCACTCTCAGGGGGTTATCATTGCACCCCCGGCCCGTTCACCCCCGGCCAGCTCACCCCCCGGCCAGCTCACCCCCCGGCCAGCTCACCCCCGGCCCGTTCACCCCCGGCCAGCTCACCCCCGGCCCATGTGTGTCAACTCCCTGGTCACTAACGCAGCTTAAGCTCAGTTCTTGTATAATCTCCAACAGTATACACTGTATATATGTGTATTACCTTTCAACTTTCTCTATAAACTATCTAGAGAGCTTTCTATTTTAACTTTCTCCGCTACATCTTAATACACACGATAATACAACAATATACAACACACTGTAATACAACTGTGATTTAGTTAAGTATACACCAACCTTATACAAGTTGGTACAGTGGCGGGAGAAAGTATATTTTATACGAGTCATACATTAGAGGTGGTGGAGGTGGGTGTATATTAAAAGGGCTCATACAACCATGGTGGCGGACGGGGAAGTGTATTTATACAGGTCATACACTGGAGGCAGAGGTGGCAGTATATTTAGTGCGTCATGCAACTACAGTGGATGATTTACACACACACACACACACACACACAGTTTATACGGGTCATACAACAGCGAAGCAGAAAGTATACACACAACTTATACATATCATGATTAGGAAAGCACACACACACACACACTGGCGCAGCGTACGACCTCTTCGTGACCCGCCCTACGACCACCATCAACTAATGACCCTGAAGGAGTAGCTAGAGGTCGTTACTCATGCTAGGTGAGTCGTCAAGAACAGGTATATAACCCTGGCGTAAAAGTTACTACATCTCTGCCTTTCACCTGACCTGACCTGACCTCTTAACGTGACCCGTCTTAGTGGTTGTTGGTGGTGAGGGGGGGGGGGTTATTGTGGTGGTGGTACGGGTGGTGGTTGTTGTTGTAGTTGTTGTTGGTGTTGTAATGGTGGTGGTGAGGGTGGTAGAGGTGGTGAGGGTGGTTTTTGTGGTGGTAGAGGGGGAAGGGTGGTAGTGGTGGTGAGGGTGGTTTTTGTGGTGGTGAGGGTGGTAGTGGTGGTGAGGGTGGTTGTGGTGGTGAGGGTGGTAGTGGTGGTGAGGGTGATAGTGGTGGTGAGGGTTGTTGTTGTAGTGGTGGTGGTAATGGCAGTGGTGGGATTTGTATTAATTGTTGTTGTGGTGTTAGTGGTTGTTATTGTTGCTATCGTTCCTACTGTGGTGGTGGTGGTGGAGGCGGAGTAGGAGGGGGAGGACAAATGATAAGATGAAAAAGAGGGGAAAGAAGAAAAGAGGGGAGGAGGAGGAGAAAAAGAGGAGGAAGAAGAGCAAAGGAAGAAGATCAAAAGAGAAGGAAGAGCAAGAGGAGGAGGAGGAGGAGGAAGGGAGACCAAAACAACAAGATCACAACAAGATCACCCGGCCTCCCTCCCTGGGGCCAACTCCTCCTTCCTTCCCCAGATGACCACTTGCCCTAGACAGCACGACCCCTCAAGCCCCTACGACCATCACGACCCTTCACAACCCCTCATGTTCCCCAATGACCCCTAAAATTCCCCTACGACCTCCTCCACGACCCCTTCACGCTCTACCAGATCACTAGCCCCTAACCCACCAACGACCCCTTCACACCCTTCCCTCCCAAAGATCCTTGCACTACCACCTACCCTCCAAACGACCCCTCCCCTCCAAACGACCCTTCCACAATTCTTCCCTACTCCTACCTCCCCCAACGCCACCTGCACAACCTCTTTCCACCACAACTCCCTGTTACCACCCCCTATGCCTACTCTACGACCTCCTCCCTCCACGACGACCCCTCCACGACCCCCCACCCCCCCTATAGCCGTCGCATACATCCATAAAAGAACAATATAAGGCTCCTGAGGTGAGCCGGCAGGGGCAATAAGTTGGTAGAGGGAGCCAGACCGGACGACCATTACTGGGCCCTCACGCTACTGCCTCACATCCAACCTGTGTCCACTGGCCGCCTGATTGGCTGTTGGGATCTGAGTGGTAGGTGGGGGTCTGATTGGTGGGTGGGGGGTCTAATTGGTAGGTATTAGGTAAAATTTTGATTCGTAGGTTGGGATCTGATTGGTAAGGGGTGGTCTGATTGATAGGTGGGGATCTGATTGGTAGGTGGAGTTCTGATTGATTAGTGGGGATATGATTTGTAAGGTGTGGTCTGATTGTTGGGTGGGGATCTGATTGGTTGAATTGAAACAGTTTATTTATCCAGAAAAACACAGATACAGAGTCGATAATAATAACTATATTAACATGGCTGAGTCAGTTGAGAACCTGAGCTCTCTTTTAGGCACCTGATATATACTATACATTTATCTCGCTTGTCTCACTGGATTGTTAACTGATTGGCAATTTCTATAGTTTTTCAGTCTGATTGGCTGTCGATATTTCCCCACTTGAGGGAATCTGATTGGTTGTATTTGGCTCCCTAAACCCTGAATGGCTTTAGCATCTGATTCCCGATAGACTCCCGATAGACTGAGTTAATACCTGTCCTGAATATTAATTGGGTAATACCTGAGGAGAAACTGTTCCCATTGGCTGATATCTTGACTACCAAACACTTAAGTGCTCCTCCATTCCATCCTCCTCCCCCCCCCCCACCTCCCTTTCTCCACATCCCACACACTCTCCCCCCTTCCATCCTCCCTCCCACCCTTCCTTCCACAACAAGTCCTTCTACACCCCATCTCCCTCCCATTCCCCCCTTCAATATGCCCCTTTCCCCATCCTCCCCTCCCCCTCCTCTACACCCAAAATGTCCTTCAATCTCTCTTCTCTTCCCCTTCTCCTCCACCATTCCCAAAACACCACCAATACCCTCCCCGTCACCCCCCCCCCCCACCCACAACACGTCCGGCACCCGCCCGTAGTTATCAATGCAGGGACGTAGTTTATAGGCGGCCGTAATTCCCCCGTATAGTTGTAAATGCTCCGCCGCCGTATGTCGATTACACAACTATTTCCAAAATTTCTGCGGCGGGGAATCACTCAGTCAGAAAAAAATTCATTTCCAATTTAATCACTGGGTAGAGGGGGGGGGAGGGG
The DNA here is from genome assembly GCA_958450375.1 of Homarus gammarus. Taxonomy (NCBI): domain Eukaryota; kingdom Metazoa; phylum Arthropoda; class Malacostraca; order Decapoda; family Nephropidae; genus Homarus; species Homarus gammarus. The sequence goes on from CAUDMG010000286.1 coordinate 122,298, forward strand.
GAGGGGGGGAGGGGGAAGGTATTTCATATTGACTAGGCATGCATATTACTAAACCCAAAGTGGTGGTGGTGGTGGTGGTGGTGGTGATGATGGTGGTGGTGATGATGGTGGTGTTGGTGATGATGGTGGTGGTGTTGGTGGTGGGGATGGTGGTGGTGGGGATGGTGGTGGTGGGGATGATGGTGGTGTTGGTGATGATGGTGGTGGTGTTGGTGGTGGGGATGGTGGTGGTGGGGATGGTGGTGGTGGGGATGGTGGTGGTGAGAGTGATGGATGGTTTGGTTTGATTTGGTTTGGTTTTGGAAAGTTAGGTGTGTGTGTGTGAAAAAGAGAGAGAGAGAGAGAGAGAGAGAGAGAGAGAGAGAGAGAGAGAGAGAGAGAGAGAGAGAGAGAGAGAGCTGACCCCTACTCCTCCTCCACCATACGGAAGTGAACGCAGAAGGTGAACGACGACCCAAGTATTAGGTTCCACTCCAGGCAGCGTTCTACATTCAGGCTGGACGCCATCACTCAGCCGTGGGACACTTACGAGGGTGGTCACTCCTTGCGGGCGCAGGAGACGGCTTTTACCAATATTATCCTAACATACTTACAGCCCTTCCTCCATACACCCCACCACTAACCCCCTCCCACCCCACCAACCCTCTCACCCCACCACCACCCTCCCACCACACTAATACCCTCCCTCCAACGCCTCCTTCCGACCTTCACCCCTCCCATCCACAACCATCTAAGCTCCCCTCCCACCACCCTCTACATCCCCCTCCCACTACCACCATCAACGGCCGAGTCCTTCCTCAACGTCAAAAACTCAATATATCGTGTAATTTGTGGTTGCCCTCCAACGACGATCTGGTATTAACCTAACATAACCTAACCTAACATTATTAAATTTAACCTAACCTAACATTATTAAACTTAACCTGACATTATAATTAACCTAACCTCATCAAACCTAACCTAACATTATAATTAACCTAACCTCATCAAACTTAATCTAACATTAAATTTAACCTAACCTAACACCATTAAATTTAACCTAAACTAACCTAACCAAGTAAGAGACAGAGCCAGACAGACACCAGCAGCCGTCCCTAAGAGTCCTCTCCCCATAAAATCATTTCTCAATAATGCCAGGGATTCAGTGCCGTAGTTGTGTGGGCCGTAGTTCACAGCTGCACAACGCCACGTAGTTACATAGCTGTGTGAGGACCATGGAGGACGATGGCTTAAACCTTTGAGGATGATGATTTAAATCTTTGACAACGATGGTTTAAATTTTGGTTCTTAACCTTTAAAGGCAATTATTTAAACCCTTAAGGACAATGATTTAGCCTTTAAGGATAATGGCTTAAACCTATAACGATGATGAATTAAAACTACGAGGATGGTGGTTTAACGTTTGGGGACGATGGTTTAACCCCTCGAGGCACATTGGATCTTCGTCGACACAGAATTCTTCTTCTACAAAGCAGCTATTTCTGTCAACACATTATCTCCAGACAGCGACACAGCAGCAATCTTCGTCGACACAGCATCGCCAGGCATCGAGAACTTTGCTCTGGGAAGATAAACTTTTGTTTGAACTCGGCGGAGGCGAGCGAGGGAAGGTGACGGCGCCAGATGTTAATGAAGAGATAACTCGCCTCCAGCCCTGTGATGATAGATGCTGGCGGCGCACACACACACACACACACACACAGGGGCTAATTCAATCACACACACACACACACACACACACACACACACAAAGGAGTCGACGAAATTTTATGCCATGATCGGCCCTTGTCGTGTGCTACTCCTCTTCTTCTTCCTCCTTCTCCTCTTGTTCATCCCCCTCCTCCTCTTCCTTCTTCAATCTTCGCTCCTACTCCCTATCCTTTCCCATCTACCTTCGCATCTCTCCCGTACTTTCCATCTTTACCAATATATATACGATACGCATCATCAATATATAAAAACATTATTTACGCAACATCCAGTCACATATCTACGCGGCAACTAGTTTTACGCACCTCGTTATTCGATCCACCTGTACTGTACTCCATTACCCACAACACAGGGAGGGTGACCCGGGCGTAATCCCTCAAAATACTCGGCCACAGTCCACCCCTCGCTCGCTTCTGTTTTTTTTTTGTCCGTGTTTTTTTTTTTTACATCAAGTAATTGGAATAACTACTCAACTATATAAATGATTCCTGCATCAATATATTTTTTTATTTATTCGTTTGTCTGTTTATTTACCTCTATATTTTTGTTTTGTACAGAGTATACAAACAGTCAGTAACCTCCAGCCGTGAATAACAAAGTTAATGCCTTTGATATATACTGTATATAAATATATATGACTGTATTTCTACTATACATCTGACTTTGTTATATCTACGGGTAATTTTTGGGGGATAGATTGACCAATTTTTTTATATATTTAAACTAGAAACAAATTTTCTTTTATCCGGTTTCTAAACTTGGCTGAACCTATTTTAATCCACACATCTGACTTTAGTGTACCGTATACCAGGCCATTCCCGACCTCACATCTCTCCCTATTTACAAATTGGCGGACATCTTGTACACGTCATCAGTCAATAGCATTCCGTTTACTGCCTTTTCTCACCTCACGTCTCCAGCTATTTTTAAATTAAAAAACTTTTGACTTCCTCAACTCTCAACCCAACTTGGTCTTCCCGTCACGTACTATTTACCAATTGCAAGACTCTGGCGTATATTCTTACCTCACTCAACTAATTTTAAGTAATTCCTGGCCTCTTGTCTCGCTCTGCAAACTCTCGCCTCGCTCTGCAAACTCTCGCCTCGCTCTGCGAACTCTCGCCTCGCTCTACGAGTTAAAAATCGTCATGGCACTAATTATATCAGGTCCATACGCACACTATAAACATCCTCACCACAAACATCCACGATCCGTAAACAACAACACCAGAGACCCACGAGAACTGTCTACATAATAAACAAACACACGGCTTATTCACAAGCAAAAACATACACTTTGATTCCGTAAGGAGTGCCACTCCACAGACACGTTATAAACACCTTCCCAAACAAACACAAACAGACCAAGTCTGAACTCTTGCTATAACTCCTTCCTGACTCCAGAGTTGGCGCACACTTTTGTCCACTCCTGTTGCGTGGCTGTACGTGTGTTAAGACAGTGCCAAGGGAGGAAGATAGTCAAGGGAGGAAGATAGTGCCAAGGGAGGAAGATAGTGCCAAGAGAGGAAGATAGTGCCAAGGGAGGAAGATAGTGCCAAGGGAGGAAGACAGTCAAGGGAGGAAGACAGTCAAGGGAGGAAGATAGTCAAGGGAGGAAGATAGTCAAGGGAGGAAGATAGTCAAGGGAGGAAGATAGTCAAGGGAGGAAGATAGTCAAGGGAGGAAGATAGTGCCAAGGGAGGAAGATAGTGCCAAGAGAGGAAGATAGTGCCAAGAGAGGAAGATAGTGCCAAGGGAGGAAGATAGTGCCAAGAGAGGAAGATAGTGCCAAGGTAGGAAGATAGTCAAGGGAGGAAGATAGTGCCAAGGGAGGAAGATAGTGCCAAAGGAGGAAGATAATGCCAAAGGAGGAAGGTAGTGCCAAGGGAGGAAGATAGTGCCAAGGGAGGAAGATAGTGCCAAGGGAGGAAGATAATGCCAAAGGGGGAAGATAGTCAAGGGAGGAAGATTGTGCCAAGGGAGGAAGATAGTGCCAAGGGAGGAAGATAGTACCAAGGGAGGAAGATTGTGCCAGTTGGGGGTAACCAGATGTTATATTACATGGCTAAATTATCTTAATTGTAAGTGAGTGAGTGAGCGAGTGTGTGTGTGTGTGTGTGTGTGTGTGTGAAATAAAGATCAGATCAACAAGAGAACGCTTCCAGAAAATTCACACACACACACACACAGAAAACGCGTCAAAAACACCATAGGAGGGGAAACCAAAACAATCCCGAGAACCCTCCGGGGGGCCAAGTGAATAACCCCGGGGGACCTCACGCGGCGTGGTGCTGCTGCCTCCATCTACCTCCTCCGCCTCCTTCATGAGAGCTCTGGCAGTAATTCCCAGTTAAATTGCATAATCCGTGAACGCTGGAGGCATAAAAACCGGAGTTATAACGTGGGAGTAGCGCTGGCTTAATTCCCTGTGTAGATGAACGCTGCAAGGTGTGTATGTGAGCATCATTACACACACACACACACACACACACACACACACACACACACACACACACACACACACACTGTTGTTGTTAAAAAGGAGCTTATGAAAGATAAATAAAACAGCTGCTAAGGAAGAGTACGTAGGTTAACACAATTTAGAGCCGCATACCACAGCCCCCTACAGGAGACTGGGACGACAGCAGGTACATTAAAAACAGCTGTCAGTATACAGGGCCAAGACTCAACCACCACACAGTGTAAAAGTCATATCCAATTACAGTTATCTTACTACAGTGGCGCAGGAGGAACACAGCACAGGTTAAACAGATGTCAACTCTCCCTTCCCTTTCCCTTCCTTTCTACCCTTCCATCACAGCTACAGTAACACTTCTATCATTCTAATCCCTACAGTAATGTATGTTCCCTGTAGTCAAACTTTCCTCACCATTCACCTTCAATTCTCACATACTGCTGCTAACTACAGACTCCACCCGCTCTAGTTGTCCTCCACCCCCTCTCGTTGTCCTCCACCCACTCCCGTTGTCCTCCACCCCCTCTCGTTGTCCTCCACCCACTCCCGTTGTCCTCCACCCACTCTCGTTGTCCTCCACCCCCTCTCGTTGTCCTCCATCCCCTCTCATTGTCCTCCACCCGCTCTCATTGTCCTCCACCCCCCTCTCGTTGTCCTCCACCCCCGTCTCGTTGTCCTCCACCCCCGTCTCGTTGTCCTCCACCCCCTCTCGTTGTCCTCCACCCACTCCCGTTGTCCTCCACCCACTCTCGTTGTCCTCCACCCGCTCTCGTTGTCCTCCACCCCCTCTCATTGTCCTCCACCCGCTCTCATTGTCCTCCACCCCCCTCTCGTTGTCCTCCACCCGCTCTCATTGTCCTCCACCCCCTCTCGTTGTCCTCCACCCGCTCTCGTTGTCCTCCACCCCCCTCTCATTGTCCTCCACCCGCTCTCATTGTCCTCCACCCCCTCTCGTTGTCCTCCACCCCCTCTCGTTGTCCTCCACTCACTCCCGTTGTCCTCCACTCACTCTCGTTGTCCTCCACCCCCTCTCGTTGTCCTCCACCCGCTCTCGTTGTCCTCCACCCACACTTTAATTCACTGGTTTTAATTATTTCATCCACCTGTCTCTCAGTGAGGCATCTCTACCTTTACGCTCGACGGTGTACGAGGTGAGAGAGTTACTTCAACAGTCACATTTGTTAAAGGATAAATTAACACAGTATAACACGAGAAGACAGCACTCAACGGCACAACACTCAACGGTACAACACTCAACGGTACAGCACTCAACGGTACAGCACTCAACGGTACAGCACTCAACGGTACAACACTCAACGGTACAGCACTCAACGGTACAACACTCAACGGTACAGCACTCAACGGTACAGCATGAATATGATGCATTCTTTGTGTACGAACCTCTGTCCTGCATGGCAGTGAACAGTGACATTACCCATATGAATCTGACCGACGTATATGTATGTATGTGTGCGTGTATGTGTATGTATATGTATATGTACATGTACATGTATATGTGTATGTATATATGTATATGTATGTATATGTGTGTGTGTGTGTGTGTTTACATATATGCATATGTACTGTCAATGAATATGATGCATCTCTTTGTGTACGAACCTCTGTCCTGCATGGCAGTGAACAGTGACATTACCCATATGAATCTGACCTCTCCACATTTATAGCTGTTAATGAATATGATGTATTTCTTTGTGTGTGAACCTCTGTCCTGCGTGGCAGTGAGAAGTGATACCACCCTCAGTGTCAAGACCTGACTGAATTACTCAGAATAGGCAAACTGTACTACAAGCTCTGCCAATAAATTTGTTAAACTAAAAAAAAAACGGTACAGCACTCAACGGTACAGCATTCAACAGGTACAGCACTCAACAGGTACAGCACTCAACGGCACAACACAACGGTACAGCACTCAACAGGTACAGCACTCAACGGTACAGCACTCAACGGTACAGCACTCAACAGGTTGGGTTGTGACAGACAGGAAGGAAAATGTTGGAGGTGCTCACGTGACGTCATGACAGCGGGGTGGGGGGTGTCTCTCAGCCACTCCCTCCATCAAGCCAAAAAGCACTAAGTCACCTCCCTCACTCCTCCCTCAATTCCTCTCTCCCTCCTTCCCTCCCTCCCTCCCTTCCTCTCTTCCCTCCCTCCTTCTCTCTCTCACTCTGTCCCTGTTCCCTCCATCTTCCCCTCTTTCTTGTTTCTCCAGAGATGTGGTGGAAGAATATTTCCTTAGTTCATCAGGTCACAGATGAGAGAGAGAGAGAGAGAGAGAGAGAGAGAGAGAGAGAGAGAGAGAGAGAGAGAGGTGAGAGCCAGCACCTGAAAGTGAGATGAAGGAGGCGGGGGAAACAAGGGAATCATAAAGCAAGGGAAGGACACTGCCACCCAGTAATGGTGGGGCGGGGCGGGGCGGGGCGGGGCGGGGTGATGTATGTGGAAAGTAGGTATGATGTGGGGAAAGGTGAGGCTGAACAAAGTTACGGCGGAGTGGGGCGGGGCGGGGCGGGGCGGGGTCTAGGGGATGGACCACATGGGGATAAAGAGAGGAGACATATGACAAAAATGCAGAGTGATCCGTGAGATACACAGGTGGGGAGGGAACGGTGGGGGGAGGGGTGTCAGGCCACAGGGGAGGGGTGTCAGCCACGGGGGAGGGGTGTCAGCCACGGGGAGAGGGGTGTCAGCCACGGGGGATGGGTGTCAGCCACGGGGGATGGGTGTCAGCCACGGGGAGAGGGGTGTCAGGCACGGAGGGGAGGGAAAGAGTATAACGGAGTTTTTAGTTTCGGGAGGTGGAGAGGTGGGGAGGGGTCCATGGGGGAGGGGGGAGAGAAGTGGGAAGACAAAGGAGGGGAAGATAATAAAAAATGGGGACTTTAAAGAAGGGGGAAAGGGAGGAGGAGGAAGGGGGAAGAGGAGGAAGGAGGAAGAGGAGGAAAGGGGAGGAGAGAAGGAGGTGTCGCAGGGGGGGGGGGGTGAAAGATGAGAGGGTTTATCCCATGGGGTGGGAGTAGTGTCTCTTGGGGGGGGGGAGAAGTAAGTAGGTAGGAAGGGGGGAGAACAAAAAGAGGGGGACAGCAGGGGGTGGGGAGGAGGCAGGGGGTGGGGAGGAGGCAGGGGGTGGGGAGGAGGCAGGGGGTGGGGAGGAAGCAGGGGATGGGGAGGAAGCAGGGGGTGGGGAGGAGGCAGGGGGTGGGGAGGAGCCAGGGGGTGGGGGGAGGCAGGGGATGGGGAGGAGGCAGGGGATGGGGAGGAGGCAGGGGTGGGGAGGAGGCAGGGGATGAGGAGGAGGCAGGGGATGGAGAGGAGGCAGGGGGTGGGGAGGAGGCAGGGGATCGGGAGGAGGCAGGGGGTGAGGAGGAGGCAGGGGATGGAGAGGAGGCAGGGGGTGGAGAGGAGGCAGGGGATGGAGAGGAGGCAGGGGATGGAGAGGAGGCAGGGGGTGGGGAGGAGACAGGGGATGGGGAGGAGGCAGGGGTTGGGGAGGAGGCAGGGGGTGGGGAGGAGGCAGGGGGTGGGGAGGAGGCAGGGGATGGGGAGGAGGCAGGGGATGGGGAGGAGGCAGGGGATGGGGAGGAGGCAGGGGGTGGGGAGGAGGCAGGGGGATGGGGAGGAGGCAGGGGAATGGGGAAGAGGCAGGGGGATGGGGAGGAGGCAGGGGGATGGGGAGGAGGCAGGGGGTGGGGAGGAGGCAGGGGATGGGGAGGAGGCAGGGGGTGGGGAGGAGGCAGGGGATGGAGAGGAGGCAGGGGGTGGAGAGGAGGCAGGGGATGGAGAGGAGGCAGGGGGTGGGGAGGAGGCAGGGGGTGGGGAGGAGACAGGGGTTGGGGAGGAGGCAGGGGTTGGGGAGGAGGCAGGGGGTGGGGAGGAGGCAGGGGGTGGGGAGGAGGCAGGGGGTGGGGAGGAGGCAGGGGGATGGGGAGAAGGCAGGGGAATGGGGAAGAGGCAGGGGGATGGGGAAGAAGCAGGGGGATGGGGAGGAGGCAGGGGGATGGGGAGGAGGCAGGGGGATGGGGAGGAGAGTTAAAGGAGCTGATGTTGCTTGTAGGGGGATGTAGAGAGATGGTGGGGAGGGGAAGGGAGGTAGGGCGGGGAAAATGGCGGCCACCTGTTGTATACAGTGCTGAGACGAGCAGCGCATACCAAACACCCCAGTCTCTCCCCCCACCCTCCCCTTTATCACCCAAGTACACCCTCACCTTCCTCCCTCTACACACTCCCTTTACTCCCCTACTCCCCTTCTACTTTACACAACACAGCCATCTTCCCTCCTCCCCCCCCCCTCTTCCCCACCTTCGACGATTCCCCACTCCCCACACGAGTCCTCCCCACTCCCCACACTAGGCCTCCCCAACACCACTCTTTTCATACTACTCGCCTTCCAACAGTTCCTTAGTGACATCCCTCCCCCACCACCTCCCCCGCCTCCAGCACCACCTCCCCCGCCTCCCCCACCACCTTCCCCTCCATCTTCACCACACTTCTTCTTCTCCACTACATCCTCCCACCTCCAAAACACCTCCCTAATTTCCTCCCGGGTTCCTACATACCTCCATCCTGGCCTCCCCACACCTCCATCCCGGCCTCCCCACACCTCCATCCCGGCCTCCCCACACCTCCATCCCGGCCTCCCCACACCTCCTCTCCGGCCTCCCCATGTGATGGACAGGCTCTCAGGCTCTCACACGGAGGCAACACCGAGAGACTCACACACCACATTACCGCAGTCCTCACCCAGCTTACTAATGTACCCTTGTGTACACCTCCCCCGCACACACACGCGCACACACACGCGCACACACACACACACACACACACGAAATGGTTTACAGATACAAATATAAACAAGACCATCAAACACGTATACATACATATATACAAATACATACACACACACACACACACACACACACACACACACATCTGCAAATTTGGTAAGAAGCTTCTACACCATCCTCGACACCGGCTCCTACTACCACCTGAGATCCCTAGCCCGAGAATTGCTGTTCGACACCACAACCGCATCCAGCCCATACGTGCACGAACTGATTGCTATAAGAACAGCCCAGTCCCAACCATTGTAAAAATTATCAAAAACTTGTAATAAACCAGTGTATTCACTCCCAGTAAACACTACTCCTTGCACTGTCACTATGTTGAAATGCACTGTAGTTTGAGCTTTTCCCCATCCAGTTATCATATATCTTATTTGTATCACTTATGTTACTTGTATATTATTTGTAATTCGAAACCCATTCCCCAAATATGTAACTGTATATTTTCAGCCTTCTGGCTGCCAAGTTCTTTCAATAAATCGTTAATTATTATTATTATTATTATTATTATTATTATTACACATTTTATATATATATATATATATATATATATATATATATATATATATATATTATATATATATATATATATATATATATATATATATATATATATATATTTCATGTAGATCCATAATGAAAACGTTGTTTCCCTTTTCCCGTGTGATTTTATCAAGATATATATATATATATATATATATATATATATATATATATATATATATATATATATATATATATATATATATATTATATAAATTATTCCTAGGAAAAATACAGGTATATGATCTTCACAAAGTCATCAGTGTGTTAACCTTTGTTATCCTGCAGGTGGCCAACACTACATAAGTCAGGTGTGTGAGAAGGTCAGGTCAGTCTCCACACCTGACTGTACACAGCGGCATTATACAACTTAGTTTAGGAATATACACTAACTGTTTATACTTAACGTCAATAATAATAAAAATAATAATAATAACAACAACTCCCCGTACGTCACATTAAACAAGTCTCAACTCGCTCATACAGAAAGATAAACAAAATGAAGTATATAAACAAATAAACAATTAGTAAATTTATGGTACGTAACAACCACGATAATTCACGACACACACACACACACACAGAGGAGAGATAGGTGGAGAAGATTGGTGGAGATGGGTGATGGTGGAGGCAAGTGTGGGAAGGGGTGGGTGGAGGTAGGTATTGGAGGGAGGTGGTGGGGGAAGGTGTTAGGGGGAGGTGGTGGAGGTGGGTGTTGGAGGGAGGTGTTGGAGGGTGGATGGAGGTAGGTGTAGGAGGGTGGATGGAGGTAGGTGTAGGAGGGTGGATGGAGGTAGGTGTTGCAAGGTGTTGTTGGAGGGAGGTGGTGGAGGTGGGTGTTGGAGGGAGGTGTTAGGGAAGGTGCTGGAGGTAGGTGTTAGGGGGAGGTGTTAGAGGTGGGTGTTGGAGGGAGGTGATGGAGGTGGATATTGCAGGGAGGTGTTGGATACCATCAATACCACAGGACAGGTTAAAGCCTACGATGCACCCGTAAATCCATCAATTTCCCAGACCCCTCTCCTTCCCCCCCCCCCCTCTCCCCATCCCTCCTACCAGCCTCTCCCTCTCTTACCTGCCTTCCCTCTTACCTGCCCTCTTTCCTACCTGCCTTCCCTCTTGCCTGCCCTCCCTCCCTCTTACCTACTACTCCCACCAGTCTTCAATACCCCCACCACAACCACCCCAACAATAACCACCACCATTACTACCAACAGCACCAGGCCTCAGGGTGTCGGGGCCATACTAGACGGGGTTGAGAGCCTTGGCACACACACACACACACACAAGAAGGCGGTGATAAATCTATTCCTCCCGCGCTCAGTTTTTACGACACATTACACTTTCCACCCTGAATTTTCAAGATCTTCTGGACGCCCTCTTAAACACGGGGGTGTGGAGGGGGGGGGGGTTCTCTTGCGTTCACACCAAACTATATTTGCGTTCAGTTTTGGTGGGTGGGTAGGTGGGTGGGTGAGTGGGTGGGTGAGTGGGTGAGTGGGTGGATGAGTGGGTGGGTGGGTAGGTAAGTGGGTTGGTGGGTAAGTGGGTGGGATTAAGAAATGGTTTTGTATATGTTCATTTTCGGCTGCGTTCAGAGAAGTTGGAGAAGAGGAGGAGGAGGAGAGAAGTAGGAGTAAGCGAAAGAAGAGAAGTAATAAAAGAGGATGAGATGGAAAAGCAAAGGAGATGATAATGAGAAGAGGAAAAGAAAACAGGAAGAGGAAGATGACGAAAGAAGACGACAGAAGAAAATAGAAGAAATGGGATGGGAAGAATAAAGAAAGATATACATGAAGGAAGGGAAGGAAGGAAGGAAGGAAGGAAGGAAGAAAGTAAAGAAAGAAGGAAGGAGTGAAGAGAGTGTTAAGAAAAGAGAAGAGATGGGAGAAAAGGAGGAAAAAAGAGGAGTTAAAGAAGACAAAGGGAATATCGAAGAGATGGGAAAGGGGGGTGGAAGGGGGAGGAAAGGGGGTGGAAGGGGGAGGAAAAGGAGTGGAAGGGGGAGGAAAGCAAGCGCCCCCTTCCCCATCATCACCGCCAATACAGCCGCCCATCAAAGAGACTACGAGAGTGACAAGGGAAAGAAGGATAGGGAGGGGGGGGATACGGGAGGGGGGGGGGATACGGGAGGGGGGAAGAGAGGAAGGGAGGAGGGGAGAGAAAGGGGAAGAGGGGAGGGAGGACAGGGAGTGTTAGTAAGCATGTAGCGATAGTGTGAATAATTAGTGACACACACACACACACACACACACACACACAGATGTAAAAAAGTTATGAGAGAGAGAGAGAGAGAGAGAGAGAGAGAGAGAGAGAGAGAGAGAGAGAGAGAGATATATATACAAGGAACAGAGCCCAAGACGACAGAGAAATACACAAACGTCAAGGAATTAACAAATAAACATTAAAAAAAATATATTAAAAAACAATTATTTCCGAGCTACACCCAGAAATGCCTCGAGCCAGGTAACTAACTGGTGACTTCAGGTGATACTGTCAAGACTCCATGACGTTTGGCCCTAATTATTTGTTATAAGTTCGACTATTACTATAAGACAATGATTTAAAATTACTACCTACTACTATTAAAACTACTGCTACTTTACGGCTACTATACCACTGCTACTATTTTAACACTGTTAGAACTATTAGCCTACTACTGCTACTGCATTAGGAACCTTGAGTACAGAGACAGGTTAAAGCATCTTAATCTGCACTCCCTCGAGAGACGTAGAGTGAGGGGCGATATGATCGAGGTGTATAAATGGAAGTCAGGGCTAAACAAAGGGGACATAACAAAGGTACTCAAACTATCCAACCAGGAGAGAACTCGTAGCAATTGTTTTAAATTAGACAAATTTAGATTTAGGCGCCAAATAGGTAAACATTGGTTTGGAAGTAGAGTAGTGGACGAGTGGAACAAGTTACCAAACATCATCATTAACTGGAACACGGTGGATAGCTTCAAATATAGGTAGGATGGATATATGAGTGATGGGGGTTGGGTGTAAACGGGACTGCCCAGTATGGGCTAATGGCCCGCTGTAGTTTCCTCCATTCGTATGTTCTTATGTACTACAAATATTACTATTCTTACTACAATTATTACTATCACTACTTACTAAAGCTACTTCTATTACTACTACTACTACTACTACTACTACTACTAGAACAACAAATCCTACATACTGTAATTCACTAACAAAACAACAAAACACGAAATTTCAGTACGAACACTAAATTGGCCCACCGTCACCCTCCCTCACCACAGTACACTACACCAGCTACCAACACCGCCGACAATACCAAGCACAAGTGTCTCACCACACACTTGGTCACCAAATTTGAAAATAATCCATTGAGTCTCGGGCAAGTTCTCACGTGGACACTAAATTCGACGCACACGGACGGACATAGAGAGCAATATTGTCACGTCTTGGCTCCCTTCTCCTGCTTCCACCTTATCATTTAGGGATTAATTAATGGTATCAAGCCATGGTAGTATGGTAGTGAGTCACGATTACACATGGTAGTGAGGTATTGGATCAGATTGGAACATATGGTAGTGAGCTATGATGATATACATGGTACTAGGGTTATGACGATGTAGTATGGTAGTGAGCCATGGTGAGAAATGGTAATATGGTAGTGGGCTTAAGTAGAAATGGTAGTGACTCATGGTAGTAAAAATAAATGGTAGTTTCAGGAACCCTATGGGAGCGACCTCTGAGTGAAGGGTGAATTTGGTAATGTTATTTTAATGACTACGGGTGAGTTGGGAATGGTGCCATTGTTGAGAGAGAGAGAGAGAGAGAGAGAGAGAGAGAGAGAGAGAGAGAGAGAGAGAGAGAGAGAGAGAGAGAGAGAGAAAAAAAAAGGGGAGAGAAAAGGGAGAAAAATAATGTGGAGAGAGAAAGAGGAGAGTGTAATAATGAGGGAAAGTGATGACAAGAGACGGAAGGAAGAGAGACAAGTGAAGCAATCAGGTGGGTTCCTCGCCTCGCTAAGTGGTAAAAGGATACTCACTTTAATGAAACACTTCCCACGCCCTGCCACCTGCCCCGCCCCGCCCCGACAAGTCTTACACCTGCTCTGCCACCTACTACACTTGTCCCACCACCTGCTGCACCTACACCGCCCCACCAACTATTAAACCTGCTACACTTGTCTCGCTCCGTCCACTACAAAGCACCCAGCCACACCTACCCCCGCCCCGCCCTGTAGCGCCGCGACATATAGCTACACCCGCCCCGCCCCGTCACGCCCAGCTATATGGTAAAGTGATATTATTGTTAATTGCATGTTTTTCCAAGACTCACCCCGCTCCCCGCCCCGCCCCGCCCAGCTGCCTCCTGTACCTGCTCTACCCCGCCTCTCCCCCACCCCTCTATCTGCTGACTCTATCCCCGCCCTGCCTCGCCACCTGCCCCCCCCCCCCCCACACACACACACACACACCAAAAGCAGAGGCACCCTTCTGGGCCTGCATATATCCACGACAGGTTACTCCCATCATGTCGACACCAGGAAGGAAAAGGCAAGAAGAGAGCTGAGAAAACTATACCGCTTTAAAGGGCTTCCTGAGAAAATAAAACTCCGCCTGGTGACATCATTTATCATACCGATATTAACTTACCCAGCAATACCTCTTCATACTATGAGCACCACTCAAATATTAAAATTGCAGGTGGTCCAAAATGAAGCCCTAAGATCCGTCACAGGTGAAAGATACCCCTTCACCAGAACCACAGCCGAGATACATAGAGACCTGAGAATAAAACCCATCAACCAGCAGCTGCACACCCTGGCCAGCAGAGTCTGGCAAAAGATAGAACGATCAGAGCAAGAACTCCTTCAAAGACTCCCACCAGATAACGACAACAACCATACATGGTTCCCAAAAAGTTACCAAATCTCAAAAGGTCCATTACCACCCCCGATCTATACGGCCAGGCAATAGACAACCTCCCTAGACCAGCATCCGCCAGTAGGGTCGGCGGAATATGAAATAAGGCCCTTAAAACACCCATATATGGGATAGGGTAGGATGTCTAGTGCCTGTACCGACAGACAATAATTAACCCATGACACAACCCCAACACACTATTAGCTTAGCTAGGCGGTCAGCCCGCCCTCTGTTACCTCCTCCTAAATTTCTTCAATTTCCGAACTATAACTTCCTTCCCTCACCTCTGATCTTCTTTCACTCCTCCTTTCTCTACAAAAAAAAAAACTACCACAACACCATCTCACCAAACCAATGTTACAACCTTACTTCAAGCGAACAACACCACCACAACCTAACACCACAGCCCTATCACCACGTAACCACCACTACAGCTCAACACCTCATAACCACCACCACACCACCTTCTATCACCACACCACCACGATACCGCCGAACAGGTAAGAGTGATTACTTACACCAACACAAAGCACCACCATTATACCACAATGCCATCAACATAGTACAAACGTCACTCACCACCACACCAACAGCCCCATCACACCACCACCCCCACCACACCAACACCCCCACTAAACAACCAACCAATATCGCCAACGATAACCACCACACAACCACAATCCCACCAAACTACCACCATACCACACAACCACAATCCTACCAAACTACCACCTCACCACACAACCAACCACCACATCACCACACAGATAATATCGGTTGCCAGCAGCCTCCAGGCCCTCTGAGGCTGGACAAGAGACAAACATTACCACACCAGTCCCTCGTTGGCCCCCACTAATGGCCATTTCATATTCTGGTTAGCCCGGGTCTGCCAAAAATGGCCCTCCTTTGATGTTCCAGGAATGGGGACTTGATCTACCAGTCGGGGTACCCGGGGTCGACTCTCCTCCGGTAATTGGCAACGATGATCTGTGTGTGTGTGTGTGTGTGTGTGTGTGTATGTGTGAAGGGATATACCATGGTTAGGTTAGGTTATTTTGTCGTTTTGGATAGGTTAGGTTTGCTATGTTATGTTATTGTCCTCTGTTATCATAATTTATCATCTGGCAACTATGAAAGATTTTAGAGAGAGAGAGAGAGAGAGAGACAAGTGGTAAAAAAAGCCCGCTGTTGTTTTCACCAACCAATCACCATCATCAGCCTCTCCCCCTCTCACTCTCTCCCCTCTCACACCCTCTCCCCTCACCTCTCTTTCCATCGTTCCAACAATGAAAAACTCATAACGATTGTAAAATGTGGAAAAAATTGAAACTCAGGGAGAATTTATCGCCAGAGTCCAGATTTCCATATTCTTTTCCATACGAGGGCGAGCGAGAGGGCGAGCAGAGGGCGAATTTGATGACGAGTTTCGGGGCAAACGAGTGGGAGAGCTAGAGGGCGAGTTTGAGGCCGAGCTAGAGGGCGAGTTTGAGGCCAAGCTAGAGGCCGAGTTTCATGGCGACAGCAAAGGGAGAGTTTCAAGACGAGCGAGAGGGTGAGTATGATGGCTAGAGCAAAGGGAGAGTTCAGGGCGAGCAAAAGACGATATGAGAGCGAGCAAGAGGATGGGCAAGAAGGCGGGCAAGAGGGCGACCTATAAAGCGGGAGAAAAGGCGAGCGAGATGATGAACAAGAGGGCGTTAGGGCGAACGAAAGGGCGGGCGAGAGGCCGGGCTAGAAAATGTGCAGAGGTCAGGCGAGAGGGAGGGCGAGAAGGCGAGTGAGCGTGTTGATTTAACTTACGTCTTTAACATGGGAGGCCAGTGTGTGTGTGTGTGTGTATGTGTGTGTGTGTGTGTGTGGACTATATCCCCACATTCGTTCGCTAATTTTACATATTCTTATTTCGCTAATTTGGCACATTCCTTCTGATGTTCGCTGATTTGACGCCTTTTTCACAAGTTCACTAATTTAGCGCTAATTCTGCTTCTTAACTACCATAAACATGTTCACTCGTTCGAATCCATTCCCGCAGCTGCAACTACTGTAAATTACAAACGAACATCACTGCTGTTTGTAGGTGGGAGGAACTAAAGTCAGGCCAAAGGTTGCTCCCAATCTTCCCTCCGTCACCTGTTAAGCCTCGTAAGGTAGATATCGTCCCCGTGTTGTAGCTAGAGGTGTAACACTGCATCTAACTGGCTGAGACGTCTTAAGATTCTTAGATTAAAATTTTCATTAACCAGAAACGTGAAACCGTATCTAACTCATTTAAGATATATAAATAAAGATTCTCAATGATTTGTATGTTAAAACTTCCCTTAACTAGATACATAAAATCGTATGTTACTGCCTCACTTACGCTATGATATGAAGATAGATTCTCAAAGGTTCGTCAAATCAAAATCTTTCTTAAGTGTAAGTAGATAGACCGCATCTAGTCGTACCTGATTCACTTAAGATGGCCCCGACATTACACCAAGACTCTACTGTAGGCAGTGTCTTCGTCTTTTATCTAGTTAAAGCAAGAATCGTCAAATCTCACCCAAAATTTCTACGATTATAGCCAAAATCAAAACTCCCTCATCATAGAATATCGCCAAATCCCCGCCACATATCATCAAAATTCCACCAGAATCCCATCTACACAAACCAAAAATCCAACATCATACAAAATCGCCAAATCCCCCCACACCAAACGTCGCCAAATGACCCCAAGAATCTGTTAACATACCAAATCGCCTCTCAATGAACCGAGACTCCTTTATCACACAAAGCCGCCAAAATCCCAACGCCAAATGTACCCGATTATACCAAAAATCCCTTTATCACTCCCTCTCCCTCCTTCCCTCTCCCACCTACCGTGTTTGTACGTTCCACCGCGCCATAATCCCTTTCAGATGGTAATGGCGCGCGACACGATCCCCGAATACATTAAGGCGCTGACTCAAATATTAGTACACGGAGTAAATGGCGGTGTGGCTGTCACGACCCAGGCCAGAGGTAAACACGGCCAGCTGATCCAGGTACAACACAGCGGGTCCTCGGTGCTGAGAGTGGTGGCAAGGGAAGAAGAAGAGAAGAATCGAGAGAGGAGAAGAATGAGAATCGGGGAGTAGAGGAGGAGGTGAATTGGGGGAGGAGAAGAAGGAGAATCAGGGGAATGAAGAGGTGAATTGCGGAAGGAAAAAGAGGAGAATCAGGGGAAGGAAGGACAATTGGGTGAGGAGGGGAAGAGGAGATTTCGGGAGAAACAGGTGAGGGAGAAGGGAGACAAATAGAGAGAAAGAGGCAGCAGTCATCATCACAACTAACTGGTAACATCTCGATAATGACTCACCGGCCACCTTAAAGAACAACTCCAGTAGATACTTAAATGTCCCTTAAGTGTCACCTACAAGTTACAACTCTAGTATTAAGAACACATCGTCGTCGGCCGCGTAGTTACTTTTTTTTTAATTGTCAGGAAACTTTTCAACTCCAGCAACAGGGCTGTGACGTCACTGGAGTCTGAGATGTAAGCCCTGACCTAAGACTAAAGGTTAATGGTATTTATAAATCTTTGTCACTAATTAATAATACTTTCTATAAAATAAAAGCTTTGCAAAATGAGACCTCTGGCGACTCCATTAGTGAGAATATAAACTTTATATCAATGTAAACACAGATTGTGAAGGTCAGTGACGCCTCGACGGCCAGAGGGGGCAGGTACGAGGTCAACACAGTTTTATTCTCTTTTATTTATTTATTATTATTAAACAGTAATTACGCCTGAAAAAGCTGTCAGGATTTTTTTTTTATTCTTAACAATACTGAAACAACGTGACCAGTTCCTTTAATTACTCTGACTCTAATAAGAAATTTAGTTTAATAACTTCATTGACAAGATTAAGGTTAAGCTGTGCCTCATCAGAGTAGTTGAATCTGGTGCTGACAGTCACTGATCACGGGAGGCGATAATAGTTCTCATTAGTGTTTTACTTTAGGACTGATCAGTGTGGACTAGCGAATTTAGGATAGAGAGCAAGAATGTCCTCAATCACTCCTGATTCAATGTTGTAATGACCTAACCTAACCTAACCTAACCTAACCTAACCTAACCTAACTTGTCAGATGTGTCTGTATCCTAGCCTAATTCTGGCCACGACTACATCACATTGTCTGGTTCTGTCCTTATGCAGGCCATACCGGTACCTCTCGTCACAATTTTTTTTTTTATTGACTAATGCTACAACTGCCAGGTGTTTCGGCATCTCTCAGTTCGTCTAGATCAGAGTTCATGGTATTAAGGCGTGGATCTCTGATGACGTCACGCCTGAGTCAAGTTACGGCGTGATTTATTGATGTAAGTTTTATACGCTAACACGATATTGGTTCTATCCCTCCCAATCTCTTTTCTCCCTCCCTCACTCCCCTTTCCTCCCCCCTTGTAACCTCTTCCCTTTCCTCAATCCTTCCCTTCTTTCATCTGTCCCTCGTAATTCTTTCTCTCAGTCCGCCTGTTCCTCTTTCTCTTCCCCTTCATCCATCCTTCTCGCCTAAACCATTCTTACCCTTTCTCTTCCCTCCTCCCGTCTTTAACTTTCTCCCCTACCTTCCTCCTTTCCTCCATCCATCACTTGTGACCACCGCCTCCTTCTCTCCTCCCTACCTCTCGCCTTCATCTCTTCTCCCTTCCCTTTTATGTGTGTCGTTCCTTCGTGTTTCCGTCAACCCTTTCCATTCATCAACCTCTAACAACTTACTTCCTTTACAGTCAACATCTCTCTCTCTCTCTCTCTCTCTCTCTCTCTCTCTCTCTCTCTCTCTCTCTCTCTCTTTATTACAGTCTTCTCTACTCCCTTAATACCCTCTCCCTTGTCTCTCCTCTCTACCCTTTCCCTTACTTTGCCCTTTACATCAACCATTCTTCCACTCTTTTCCTTCCATTACCATCTCCCTCACTCAATCTCTCCCTTATCCTCTTCTGCTCTCCCTATCCCCTATTCTTCCCAATACTCCCTTACCTTCTTTTCCATTCTCCCCCTCCCCTCTCACTTCCTTTTACCCTCACTTCCATTCTCCCCCCTCCCCTTACTCCCCACGGTATGGCTTCCTCACCTGGAGACAGATAGAGCGAGGTCCTCTCCTGCTCCCCATCGTCTCATTAATGTCAAGGGGAAAGACACGAAGCCTTACCCCCCTCCCCCTAAACTCTCTATCCTCCCCCCTCCCTCCCTACCCTTCCCAACACTCCTAAACTCTCCATACTCTTACCCTTTTATCTCCCTAACCCTTTCTGCACCGACACAAACTCCCCTCTTATCCGTCTCAACCTTCTTCCCCATTCTAATACCACGTCCCCTCCCCTTCTCTCTCACCCCAACCCTCCCCACTCACCCCCTCTCTCACCCCAACCCTCTCTACCACCCCCTTCTTCACCCTAGCCTACCCTTTCATGCCCCTCCTTCACCCCACCCAATTCTCCCACACACACCTTCCTTCACTCTAGCCTTCTTTCCCATTCTCCTCCTACACCCCCCACCACACCCTCCCACTCACCCCCTCCACACCCCGCCACCCTTACCATCATTTGGGTTTGGTAACAGGGGTACAGAAACTTTTGTTCATGGCTGTACAGGAAGATATAATACGGTAAATTACAAGGAAAGATTCGCACCGTAAACACTACATAAACACCAGGTAAACACTACACAAACGACAGGTAAACAATAAACACCAAGTAAACACTACACAAACACCAATAAACAATAAACAATATGTAAATAATTAACACCAGGTAAACAATAAACACCAGGTAAACAATAAACACCAGATAAACACTACACAAATACCAGGTAAACAATAAACACCAGGTAAACAATAAACACCCGGTAAACAATAAACACCAGGTAAACACTACACATATACCAGGTAAACAATAAACACCAGGTGGAATCTAGTAGAGGTGATGCAGACAGGGGGCCACAGTGACTCGTTCACAGGTGAGGCCAGTGAATGTAAATTACCCTCAATGTAGAGCAGGTAAGTGACGGCTTCAAGTAATACACTCCTAAGTCCACAAATACCCACACAAAGGGGTCTGAGGGGAGATGTACCCACACACGAACAAGTCTGAGGGGAGATGTACCCACACAAACGGATCTGAGGGGAGATGTACCCACACACGAAGGGGTTAAAGGGAAGATGTACCCACACACGAGGGGTGAGAGGGGAGATGTACCCACACACGAGGGGTGAGAGGGGAGATGTACCCACACACGAGGGGTGAGAGGGGAGATGTACCCACACACGAGGAGTGAGAGGGAAGATGTACCCAAACACGAGGGGTGAGAGGGGAGATGTACCCAAACACGAGGGGTGAGAGGGGAGATGTACCCACACACGAGGGGTGAGAGGGGAGATGTACCCAAACACGAGGGGTGAGAGGGGAGATGTACCCACACACGAGGAGTGAGAGGGAAGATGTACCCAAACACGAGGGGTGAGAGGGAAGATGTACCCACACACGAGGAGTGAGAGGGAAGATGTACCCAAACACGAGGGGTGAGAGGGAAGATGTACCCACACACGAGGCGTGAGAGGGGAGATGTACCCACACACGAGGGGTGAGAGGGGAGATGTACCCACACACGAGGGGTGAGGGAGGGGGGGGGGGTATACCCACCATAACTCTGACCTATGATAAGTACTGTAAGGCCAGGAGCTGCAGTGAATGAGGCCGTGGGGTAAAATGTTTAGCTCCTCTCCACACTGTGGGGGTAGTGGATCACTCTTCTACACACTGTGGGGTGGTGGTCACCTCCTTTATACACTGTGTGGTGGTGGTCACCTCCTCTACACACTGTGGGGTAGTGGATCACTCTTCTACACACTGTGTGGTGGTGGTCACCTTCTCTACACACTGTGGGGTGGTGGTCACCTCCGTTATACACTGTGTGGTGGTGGTCACCTCTTCTACACACTGTGGGGTGGTGGTCACCTCCTCTACACACTGTGCGGTGGTGTAGGTCACCTCCTCTACACACTGTGTGCTGGTAGCCTCCTCTACATACTGTATGGTGGTGGCCTTCTCTACACTGTGTAGTGGTGGTGGACACCTCTTC
Source organism: Homarus gammarus (assembly GCA_958450375.1). NCBI lineage: Eukaryota > Metazoa > Arthropoda > Malacostraca > Decapoda > Nephropidae > Homarus > Homarus gammarus. The sequence continues at coordinate 143,892 of CAUDMG010000286.1, forward strand.
TACACACTGTGTGGTGGTGGTGGACACCTCTACACCGTGTGGTGGTGGACACCTCTTCTACGCACTGTGTGGTGGTGGTGGCCTCCTCTACACTGTGTGGTGGTGGCCTCCTCTACACTGTGTGGTGGTGGTGGCCTCCTCTGCACTGTGTGGTGGTGGTGGCCTCCTCTACACTGTGTGGTGGTGATGGCCTCCTCTACACTGTGTGGTGGTGGTGGCCTCATCTACACTGTGTGGTGGTGGCCTCTTCTACACTGTGTGGTGGTGGTGGCCTCCTCTACACTGTGTGGTGGTGGCCTCCTCTACACTGTGTGGTGGTGGCCTCCTCTACACTGTGGGATGGTGGCCTCTTCTACACTGTGTGGTGGTGGCCTCCTCTACACTGTGTGGTGGTGGCCTCCTCTACACAGACAGTCACCAGTATTATAAACCCACAGTAGGAGGAAGACAACACTGGGTGTAGCTGGACCCACAGTACTGCCTGGCACTGGTGGCGGGCATCATCAGTGCCACCACAACGGTCATTAAGGGACAACTTCCCTCCCCTCCTCTAACCAACCCATTTCCCCCTTCCCGCTCCCATGAGCCCACTCCCCATTCCCGCTCCCATGAGCCCACTCCCCATTCCCGCTCCCATGAGCCCACTCCCCATTCCCGCTCCCATGAGCCCACTCCCCATTCCCGCTCCCATGAGCCCACTCCCCCTTCCAGCTCCCATTAACCCACTCCCCATTCCCGCTCCCATGAGTCCACTCCCCATTCCCGCTCCCATGAGCCCACTCCCCCTTCCAGCTCCCATGAGCCCACTCCCATGAGCCCACTCCCATGAGCCCACTCCTTCCCGCTCCCATGAGCCCACTCCCCATTCCTGCTCCCAGTAGCCCACTCCCCCTTCCCGCTCCCATTAACCCACATCCCCTTCCCACCCCCACCAACCTACTCCCCCTCCCCCACCACCACTGCCACACGCCACTACCACTAATAAACTCCCCTGACTTAACTCACAACTCACTGGTAGGTTATACGCCCCCCCCCCCCCCCCCCCCCGCTTCCTGTCAGGGTGAGGCTTGTGGGTGGTGGCGGGCAGCAGCAGCGCCACAGCACGGCTCTGTTCCTGCTGTGTTACGACTGCCGTGGGCCGCCGCCTTCATTAATTTACCGGCGGCGGCGGAGGAGGAGGTGGAGGCAATGAGCCGCCGCACCTTCCCTGATGTATCCCTGCAGGTTGCCACACACACACACACACACGCACACACACACACACACAGCGTGAGTATCGACAGAGTCTTGACTTTGTTATATAGTCAAAGTCTTCCTTCACTTATAACAACTATTCCAGAAGTTAAAATAAATCAACTCTAGAACACAAGTGAACAACAATACGTAGTTAAACTGGCTGGTGCTGATACGCCCTTACACCCACCTACACCGGAGTCGTCTCCACCACTACCATTACCACTACTACCACCACCACTACCATTATCACCACTATCATTACCACCACTGCCACTATCACCACTATCATTACCATCACTGCCACTATCATTACCACCACTACCACTACCACCACCACTATCACCACTATCATTACCACCACTGCCACTATCATCACTATCATTACCACTATCACCACTACCATTACCACTACCACCACCACTACCACTATCACCACTATCATTACCATCACTGCCACTATCATTACCACCACTACCACTACCACTACCACCACCACTATCACCACTATCATTACCACCACTGCCACTATCATCACTATCATTACCACTATCACCACTATCATTACCACCACTACCACCACCACTACCACTATCACCACTATCATTACCACCACTACCACTCCCACCACCACTACCACTATCACCACTATCATTACCATCACTGCCACTATCATTACCACCACTACCACTCCCACCACCACTACCACTATCACCACTATCATTACCACCACTACCACTCCCACCACCACTGCCACTATCACCACTATCATTACCATCACTGCCACTATCATTACCACCACTACCACTACCACCACTATCATTACCACTATCATTACCACTACTACCACTATCATTACCACCACTGCCACTATCATTACCACCATCACCACCACCACCACCACCACCAAACACTACTGTGACCCACAGTAAAAAGTGACTAAGCGCCGTTACTCTCTCATAATTACAAACACAGAGGTTCATAGCACTACGTGGCACTGATGGCACTCTAGATAACAACCACCCAGCTGGCACTGTCACGCCCGTGTCTACCACCACCCAGCTGGCACTGTCACGCCCGTGTCTACCACCACCCAGCTGGCACTGTCACGCCTGTGTCTACCACCACCCAGCTGGCACTGTCACGCCCACACCTCCCCAACACACTCCAACATCCCCTACCTCGTACCCCCCCACAAGGCCATGTCTTAACCCGTACCTGAAGGACCACACAGGTCCTGTACAACAATATTACTACACGAGGAAACAAGAGAACTAAACAATGGAATAACACCAAACTAGATGATGAATATTGGAAGTAATACTAAAGATAAAAACATTTACAGGTGACAAGTGTTTGGTTTTATTTTAGAATAAAATCACAATATTAAATTGCACCTAACCTAACCTAACCTAGACTGAGGGTGTGTACTTTGTTGCTCGGTTAGACCCCAGTACTTTTGCTGCTAGGATAGACCCCGGGTTGCTAGGATAGACCCCAGGTTGCTAGGATAGACCCCAGGTTGCTAGGATAGACCCCAGGTTGCTAGGATAGACCCCAGGTTGCTAGGATAGACCCCGGGTTGCTAGGATAGACCCCAGGTTGCTAGGATAGACCCCGGGTTGCTAGGATAGACCCCAGGTTGCTAGGATAGACCCCAGGTTGCTAGGATAGACCCCGGGTTGCTAGGATAGACCCCGGGTTGCTAGGATAGACCCCAGGTTGCTAGGATAGACCCCGGGTTGCTAGGATAGACCCCGGGTTGCTAGGATAGACCCCAGGTTGCTAGGATAGACCCCGGGTTGCTAGGATAGACCCCAGGTTGCTAGGATAGACCCCGGGTTGCTAGGATAGACCCCGGGTTGCTAGGATAGACCCCGGGTTGCTAGGATAGACCCCGGGTTGCTAGGATAGACCCCAGGTTGCTAGGATAGACCCCGGGTTGCTAGGATAGACCCCAGGTTGCTAGGATAGACCCCGGGTTGCTAGGATAGACCCCAGGTTGCTAGGATAAGTCCCAGGTTGCTAAGACAGGCCCAAGTTTGCTAGGATATACCCCGGTTTGCTAGGCTTAGACGTGGTTAAGCTAAGCACCAATCCGCCTATCCCTCATCCAGCTGAGAGAAGTGGATGAAGGAATGTGGAATTATTCGATGTTAATGTAATTTAGTGGATCATGTGGAGAGGTGGATAAAAGATGGAGAAGAGGATATACCCTGTAGTTGGAAGGACAGAGGTGAATAGGAGGAAGGAAGTTGATGTATAGAGGGAGGGAGATGGATAAGAGAGATGAAGGGGACCTAAAGTACCCACCTTCCCATCATTTGTCCCATCATTATCAATTCCTCGTCTTGATACATTTACAAGTCTATAGTCTGAGAGAGAGAGAGAGAGAGAGAGAGAGAGAGAGAGAGAGAGAGAGAGAGAGAGAGAGAGAGAGAGAGAGAGAGAGTATATATACACACATTTATATATGCAATCACCGCCATCATGGAATACAACCTTACCTAATTTATTCCATATATACCTGAGTATTTCTCTTAATAAACTCAATACATACCAGAGGTTGTTCTCGTTACGTCATCGTTACACAGGTGATCGATAGGTACATTAATTAAGGAGTTTTCTTCAATATCATCTACTTAAAAAAAGAGGTTGAAAGCGCTACTCTAAGACAACAAACTACAACACTACGGCCTGGAGTGTGTGTGTGTGTGTGTGTGTGTGTGTGTTTACATCAGTATTGAGAAGATAAACAAAATCGTGTCAATGTTTTTTGTTGACAAGTCTACTAAGGTTTTTTAATTAATTCTTCTACGTGTTTGTATTTTTTCTCTAAATAAAAAAAGGTCTTTAAAACACATCTAATTTTAAACAATGATAATTGCGCAGCAAGAAGAGGAGAGGAAGGGTACGGAGGGGAAGGGAAGGGAGGGAAGGGAAGGGAGGGGAAGGGAAGGGAGGGGAGGGGAGGGGAGGAAGGGAGGAAAGGTAGACGAGAAAGGAAGGAGAACAGAAAGATTAAGGAAGTAATGAAGGGAGAGAGGGACCGGGTGAGAGATGGTATGGCAGCAGGAACATCATCAGCAGCAGCAGCGCCAGCAGCAGCAGCAGCAGCAGCAGGAGCAGCAGGAGCAGGAGCGGAACACGCGGAAGAGGAGGGACAAAGCAACAACTTACTGAAGAAGTGGTCGCACCACGGGGGGCGCGTCACGCCAGTGTGCGGATAGTAGAACTCCTCAGAGTCAAGGCACGGCGGTCCTGCAAGTCAAGACGAGGGTTAGGAAGGGCACGCCAGCGACAACACGACAAGCTACAACACCACTGTCAGTATGGTGCGTGTGCTGGTGGTGAGACGGCCTGCTCGGTGGGTGCTGGTATAGTGGAAGTGGGTGTGGTAGTGGTGGTGGTATAGTGGGTGGTGGATGTGGGCAGGTGTGGTGGTAGATGGGTGTGGTAGTGGTAGTATGGTGGATGTGGATAGGATGGTGGTGGTATAGTGGGTGGTGGATGTAGTACAGTGGGTGGTGGATGTGGTGGATGTGGTAAAGTGAATGTGGCACAGTGGGTGGTGGCATAGTGGGTGGTGGATGTGGCAGCTACAGTGAGTGAGAGTAGTGGCAGTGAACAGAGAATGAGATGAGGAGGCGGTGACTATCTACGTGGTGGTGGTGGTGGTGGTGGTCCTACAGTGGATGGATGGGTGGAAAAGGTAGGTAGTGGCATACTGTGGTGGACAAAATAGGAGTAAATGTTCCCCTTACCACACCACAGACAAACACTCACCCAGATAAGTCAAGGTCTGGAGGTAAGGAAAGGTCAGAAAGGGTCACAGACGAGGGAGTGTCATACCTGGATAATGAAAACAAGCACAAGCAACAGGCAGGGAAAAGGGGGGGGGGCAGACAGGGAACGGGGGGGGGCAAGCAGGGACCGGGGGGGCAAGCAGGGACCGGGGGGGGCAAGCAGGGAACAAGGGGGGCAAGCAGGGAACGGGGGGGCAGGCAAGGAAGGGGGGGCAAGCAGGGAACGGGGGGGCAGGCAAGGAAGGGGGGGCAGGCAAGGAACGGGGGGGGGGGGCAGGCAGGGAACAGGGGGGGGCAGGCAGGAAACAGGGGGGGGGGCAGGCAGGGAACAGGCAGGGAACGGGGGGGGAGGTGAGGAGCAGGGGGGGAGGGAGGCGAGGAACAGGGGGGGGGAGGGAGGCGAGGAACAGGGGGGGGGAAGGACCAGGTATAGAAAGCAGCGATGAGAAGAAATGTTTACAGAGGTGAGCAAGGTTGGCAGAGAGGTGGCAGTAACGATAGGTGGTTGGCAGGAGACGTAGGAGGGTGGTGATAGGGTGAGCAGGGAGGGTTGAATGCTGGCAGAGGAGACAGAGTTGTCAGGGAGAATGGGGCCAGGGAGAGAGGATGGGGCCATGTAATGAGGATGGGGCCATGTAATGAGGATGGGGTCAGGTAATGAGGATGGGGCCAGGTAATGAGGATGGGGCTATGTAATGAGGATGGGGCCATGTAATGAGGATGGGGTCAGGTAGAAAGGAGGGCGTGGCAGAGTTGAAAATGACGAGAGAAGTGATAGGAAACGGCGCTGGTTCAAGCCGAGATCACACTACAGGTAACGGGGGGATAGAGACCATTGTTGAAGCTAGAGGTCAGGAGGTCAAGAGATGAGGGAGAGGAGATGGAGACGAGATGGAGGCGAGATGGAGAGGAGATGGAGAGTCAAGGAGGAGGTGAGTGAAGTAAGGGGTCAAGGTGTATCGTGAGAGGGGTCGTTGTTGTGTGGTGGTGATGGAGGGGAGGGGTGTGAGGAAGGAGGGGGGTGTGGGGATGGAGGGGAGGGGTGTGGGGATGGAGGGGGGGGGGGTGTG